>JAKSZT010054112.1:1712201-1758703 GCA_026826555.1 Tolypeutes matacus
AAAAAAAAAAAGAAAAAAGAAGAAGAATAAAACAAAAAAGATGGGATAGAAATTGACACCCTTAAGTTGTGGGCCTATGAAAAAATGTTGTCTCTAAGAGCCACAACAGAAAACAGAAGGCAGAAAGATGCAGGAAAGATAAGTGGTAGTTTGTAATACAGAATCAATATATGCAGCGAGTGGGAAATTACTGAATAAGAAGCCCAGCGAAGAAGCGACCAGCTGGCAGCACCTATTTAAAAAAAAAATAGAAGGAAAAAGGAAGGGGGGAGGAAAACGGGAATAATAGCAGTAGACCAGAAAGTAACAGAGAGAAACTGAAGATCTACACAGGCAAGCAGTCAAACAGAGCTAAGGGGGGTCAATGATTCCCCTAGGGTCCACGTGGATCCTTCCTGCCTACTTGTGTTTATCAATGAATTTCCCCACAGGGTTCTATATGCAGGCCCTGAAGCAGCTTTTAGCTATTAAACTAAATTAAAAAGAATTTATTTTTCATTTGACCTCACTTTTTTTTTTTTTTTTTTTTAGCCAAATGCAGGACCCAAAATAATTCCTCCTCTAGACCAACCCCCTTACGGAAGGGACTCTAGCTGGGCCCGTGGAAATTAATCAAGCACGTCCCACTTTCCGGACTCCCCAGGTTAGCTGAAGCTCTGATGTTAGTCAGTGAGGAGTGCTAAAGATGGTGGATTCTGCCCCTTCTGGCGCCGAGCTCCAGCGTCACCGGGCTGCTCAGTAAATCAGTTTGAGTGCATATTCGCGTCTGCTCTCAGCCTAATGGTGCTTCAGGTCAGCTTAACTGCTCCCCAAAGCTATGGGGCGGTGCAGACAGCCAGATCAATGTCTAAAAATATAAAATACCCTTCACTGTCTTCCAACCGAACCCTCCCTTTTTTGGAAAGTGTCCCTTCCTCCTGGCTCCGCAGTGGCCCGGGTCTTATCCCTGGGTAGATAGGGAAATCAGCTCCGTTCCCCGACCAAAATCCCCCCTCCGGTTCACTGGGTGCTGATTATCTTGTTTGCTCTGTTCATACAAGGTCCAAGGGGTGCCAGGCAGCCAGATCCCCAGAAAATAAAACTTTTTCACCCCACCCGCGGCTCCAAATGGCTGTTTTATTTTTGTTTTCCCTAACCGCGGGGCTCAGCCACCTGTGCCAACCTCCACCGGCAGCCTCAAAACTCACGAATCTCCACCGTTCGGTCCACGCCACCGATCCGCGCAGATAGATGTCCCAAGCTTCTCACTCCACGCGTGCACAGCACAGACCGCCGGGCAGGACCCCGTCCACAATCCGCCTTGCTCTGGGAGCTTGCAGTTTTCACCCTCCTACACTAACCAAGCTTATTAAATTTTAGTCAGCAATAAAGCAAACTTACTTTCATAAGCCCTCTGCAAATTTTCATATCCATTCAAATCTTATCCTATATCCCTCATCCATCATATGTGAAAAATTAGTCATTTCACATTAAGGCAGATATACATTATCTTCTTTGACTTAATTTCATTTTAAAAAGTTTACAATTTTTGTCTTACAGAGATAATAAATATAATGCTAATTTATTTTATTAATATCTGTATAAACCTTTGGAGATTATACTTAAGTAGAATAAAAATGAAACAATTATAGCATAAGCAGGAAAACATTTTACTCCCTCCAAAATAGGCTAAAATTTCTTTTCCATAGTTTCTAAATTTGTGAACAACCAGAAAAGCATATTGAATATCAGACTCTGGAATATATATTATATATATATTTTAAATTATTTTCACTCATAATTTAGGAAAAACTTTCCATAGCTTTTGAGAACTTTTTATTTACTTAGTGAAATTTGGCAATTGGGTTATTAAATAGCCTCCTTTGAAGGCTGTTAAAAATTAAAATATAGAATTACAGGACAAGCTATGCAAACCAAATTTTATTCCCTAACATACCCACTGTCCCTATCATTATTAATTTTCAGGCTTAGTAGACAGAGTTCTAAGCTAAATTCAGATTTCCCCATCTTACTGCACCTAGGTTTTCTCCCACAGCTCCTTCAACGAGTTTTAATGAAAGCCTTGAATTCAGTCAATGTTAAATGGGCTTGGTAGTTAGAGTAGGTCAAGTAGCTTAACCAAAACCTCTTTTCTTCCTCCAATAATTTCTCTATTCAGATTTCTATTTGTTCCTTTTATCATGAAAAAAAAAATAACTAACCAAGGTCTGAGTATTTAGGTTATAATTTTTAAAGAGCACTAAAAGCTTAGCTTTCCTAATTTGGAACTCCAGGAGTATTCATTTACATGTGTGTGTGTGTATGTTTGTGTGCTTATTTACTTTTTAGCAATTTGAATAGAGCTCTCTTAAGAATTATCATTTGTTAATTTGATATTACCATCTGAACATATGAAAATATATATTGAACAAAAAGACAGATTTGAATTAGAAAGTTAGACACACAAAACAGAACCATAAAACTCAGTAATTTGATTAAAACATCTCACATTTTTTGGTTTGGCTTGTCTTTGGGTTTTTCATCATCCAAATATCCCTCTGGTATTTTATTCCTTTTAAGACCTCCTCTGGAATCACGATTGTCTGGAATACTCAAGCTTGTTCTTAGGAACATGTTCATATTTTTTTAAAAATAGAGAAAACATTATCTGGGCATTATTAAGTAACAGGTATTTAGTAAGGAAGATATATTCAGGAAGCTGTGCTTCAAATATTCTTCTTGTAATTCAGTAGGAAGTCTCCCCTCCCAAGAACACTTTCAATCTAGGTTTCTGTCAATTACCATCCTACCATACTTGGGACTTCTAATTTCTTAAGAATGTTTTCCATCCCTTGAAGGCTTGGAGAAGGGATCTTATATTTTTATTTTAACCCTGTTCTAATTGATCATTCTCCACTAGAGTTTCCAGTAGTGTCCTTTTCCTTTAAAACACTGACTTTTCACAACTTATTCTGTAAGGAATGCTGAGTGACTTTTCCTCAGTTCCTGAACTACTTCACTTATTCCCTGTAAATTTCAATAACTGTTTGGAGCAAGTAAGCTTTTTATCTTCTTTGGGTCTTCTCTATAGAGTGAGACATATTTTCACAGTTATATTAATCTGAAATGCGCAATTGGGTAAGTATGCATACAAATTCTTTGTCTATTTCTGGAGGCATTTCCCAAAGTAGAAATTTAGCTGGATCAGCTGTTGATTTTAGAAAGCCATCCTGGCCAAAACAAGATACAGGATCCTACTTTATAGAACCATCCTCCAGCCATTTTTCTTACATCAATCTGAGGATTTCTTTGTCTTTCTTAAAACAATCTGTTTACATAACTTTTCACCCATAACAATGGCCAGTCAATTACCATGGCAGTGCACATACTATCTTTGTTTAATTTCATAATCATTTGGTCTTGGAATACATGTTCTATTCCTTCCATCATTTTTAGGGCATCCCCATACTACATGGATGTCTGCAATAATCAAGCAATCTGGCAACCTCTTCCCAAAACAGATGTAGAAGGTGACCTTAAGATTTTTCCTGCAGATTCCCTACCTTGGCTCATAATTTGGTCTGATGAATCCTGCCAACAATGCCAATTTTCCAGAGTATGTTGAGGAGCTGTGTAAAAGTGCAGCTCACTGCCAAATTGAGAGGGATATATCAGATGAAAGAATGAAAAGTCCAGCCTAATAAGTAATGGACATTTACTTAGGGGCCTTTCATGGGGTCCTCATTTCCCACAGCAGGAGAAGAGACAGCATTTCCCAAGGTCATTAGGCCACACCCCCTGAGAAGTTCTTGGGTCTTTTTAAATGTTTGCTCAACTTTAAAGGTACATAATTTAAAAATGTGTATCATTGCATGTGGAGTAGACATGACTTCTACAGAATGCTTTGGTTATGCTCAAAGAAATGATGTTTTCAAGGAGGGAATTGTCAGATAGTTATAATTTTACTGACATGAAGATTTACTGTTTCTTATGTATTAGACTGCTGAATCTAGTCAGCTGTTTAATTTAAAGAAATGGCAACAAGAGTTGGGAGATGCTTTGTTTCCTGTGCTATACCAAATCTTCTCTTAATCCATCTAGCTCTTCTAATCCATCTTCTTCAAGTTTCCAAGCAAGAATCCAGAAAGAAATCCAGAAACTGACTGAATGAACAGAATCAGTTCATGGAGTCATGCCATAGGTAGAAGAGATGGAATTCTTTCTGCACATTGATGGAATTATATGAGTTCCTCTCCTCAAGGTCTCATATTTCTAATTAATACATTATACTTTGGTTCTCACCATGTTACCAGCTAGAAAATGTTTTAAAGGAAGCCATTTAACCATATTTTTTATTATTTTCTTGGCTTAGTCCAGATATTTTACATTATAATTTGACCACAAACTAGCTTTTCTGAATATTACTAGACATTTTAAATTCAAGAGCTTTCACACTGGAACTCTTTTACTTACTTCTGTCTTTGAGAGGTTCTAAAACAGCAAGTCAAAGAAAGCCCAGGAGGGATATTAACAGTTGGCTGAGATTTATCAAGAGACACTAATATTCTTCATGAAAGGACACTGCAGTTCCTGACTGAACATAGTCAGATGTCACAGTGTTCATAAAGAATGTATAGAAAAGTTTCAAGGCCTCGGGCATAGTTTGCAAAATTTTATTAAGGAACAACTTACAGAGGCAATATTTTAGGGAAAAAAATACTCTTAAGGAATCATAAAGAAAATGGATTATTTTTATCTATCCCTGGAGAATCATCCCTGGGGTTATATCCCTTGAAGACCAGCTCTCTTTGAAGGAGAATTTCAGGAAAAAAGCCAAGATATTTTCTATTAAATTGATCCTTAGTGAAAGAGAGATTTAGGGAAACTCCTTTTCAAATATTATTATACAGAAACAGGCTGTAAGGGAAATGGAGGGATAAACTCTATGACTTGATTTTGCTCATCCAAATCAGTATTATTTCAGTTAAAATTGGATTTTTGTAAGGGTCAGTCTTGAACATAGACCTTGTGGGACACTGGAATTAATTTTATCATTTAGAAGAAATAATAAATTTAATCCACAGAATGAAGGAAGGTAATGTTCCGTTATTCTTGTATAATATATTAGTCACCAGAACTATCAAAGGAATTAAATAGAAAATATAAGGCCTAATGAATGTTTAGAACTAGAGTTATGAGGAATTAATTTGAACTTAAAATCCATATCACTTTCAACTTCATATATTTTCAAAATAAGTAGATAAAACAAAGTAAACATATAAATGCATCAAAAACAGAGAAAAATGTAGATCAATGTTTGTATGTTCAATTTATACCAGCTAATATTTATACATATAATGATGATAGGCTATTTCATGGTTTTAGATACAAATATTGATTGTTAAGTAAAATTGTTAGGAATTATCATCAAATAGAAGTCAATTATTTTAAGGATGAGAACCTAAACTCTATAACATTACACTCAAAATGGAAACCATCCTTTACTGGCTGTATTGGCCTGATTTTGCTCTTCCTCTGTGTTCAATAACATTATTTTGCCATTTTGTTCTCTTCCTTGTCCATATTTTTCTAGGAGTTTTTGGTTCAGGCCAATGGTTTGATTATTCATTGCAGAAACTTCCCAATAGACTCACCATTCTTCAAAGGAAAAGCTCCACAGAGAGTTTAGTTCTAATATTCCTTCAATCCCTGTCATCAAAATTGAGACCTTATTGTTTCCATGAATCCTGCACTGTTTTGCTCTAATCCTTATCCAATCCTAATCAAAGTCCCACTTTAAAGGATCTTCCATATATCAAACAACCAGTTCTCAAAAAATTCTGACCTTGCATTCTCCCTTCTGAGACATTGGAAAGACTCTGAAGTACTGTCTTCCCTTATGTAGGTAATCAATTAATTTAACTTTATCTTATCAGCAGGTTGTGTTAGTGATATTTGGAGAATAAGTTTGTAAAATAGAGATAAAACAAATAAAAACTGCATATGTGGTAAAAAAAGGCCACTCAAGGCAGAACTTTCCACCTAGGCAGCTGTGGAACAATGATGTGACTTTGAAGAATTATGCAAATGCCACATAATATAGTTAATGACAAAATTTCCTAACCATTTTTACAAGTATTCTGATATTTATATTCATTTGATGTATAAACACTATTTTTCTGCTTCTTGTAAATTCGTGTATTAGTTAATGACTATTTTGGAACATAAATACAGTAAAAAGAATAGACCCTGTCACAAGGAAATAGTGATGTGTGGGCACTGTGCATCATGTCTTCAATTCCTGCTTAAGAAATTCCATAATTAATATTATATATGAGTAGTGAGCATGGAAGGTCATAAGTAATTAGTTCAAGTAAAGTAGGCTGTAGATGTGAATGATGTCAGAAAATCAAATTCAAAAGTTTTTAATATAAAAGAAGGAATAAATATTTAAATATAGCAATATTTTGTGAAATACTTATTGAATTTAATTTTAAAACGGTATATTCTATAATATTATTACCTCCAAAATAATTCCATTTTTCCTTGAGATGCTCAAACTTTAATTTTAAATGGCAATCTAAAACTTAATTAAATATTGAAGAAGAGCATAATTTCTATAAATATATGAGTCTAGAAACTTCTTTAAAGTTCATACTTAAATTTTTTTTAACAGTTTTATTTCCCCCCCATATTGGATCCTATATATCAACTAACATAAGACATTGGCTTGTGAAGTTGCACAGAGAAACTTCAATGCCAAGGTTTTTGTATAGTAAGGAGTATATCACATTTGAATTTCAATTCTTTATTAGGATTAATGTCTTCTTTTTTAAGGACAATTTATCAAATGAAGCAAGTATGCCAAGCATTTCAGCACTTAAATAATATATTTGATCTGCTTTAAGCACATCAAAGCAAGTAAAATTAAATAAAGTTGATCTGTTGAAATTGGTTACAATTTTATAAAGTTCATGCCTAGGAAGCAAATGAGAAGCGTGTGTAATTTGCAAAGACTCAAACAATTAAAGCATGATTTTTGTACCAGTCTATATGGAATTTGATTCTATAGTCAGGGACCAATAAAGCAAAGTTAATGAAATTATACCAATTTGAGCAATATTATTTACAGATCTATGGATTATATGAATTAGACACAACAATACTCCAGGGTATTACCAATTAAAAAGCAAAAATGAAAAACAAAACAAAATCTTCCAATGAAGATTAATGGAACTAGCAATATTAGTGATTCTGCTTAAATTAAAGCATGCTTTAGAATTCCTTATATGTAATGCTTGAGGGAGCATTACTTACTGCAAAAAGTGATACAAAAACTATTAAGAAGGAAATATTCATGCTATTAGTGTATACATTGATTTTTTTTTTTAAAGATATAATATTGCCATCATTTTCCAAGTAACATGCAATAGAACTTGGTAGGCAAACTTCCCACTGCAACAGCTGGAGAAGAGAAGATATTTTTTTAAACATATGTTTTAAACTATCAGACAGCTATGGAAACAACAAAACTATATGTACTCAAAATCTGGAGAATGAATAGCTTTTCCTAAATGAGCTGACAATTGCTAGTCTATTTATCATCGAAGTCATTTTCTAATACTTTACAAATGCTAAGGGATATTTTGAAAGGGTGGTAAAAAGGCATGTGTGTGTAGGGCTTGAAAGAAATAGGATTTTAAAAAATTTTGTTTAAGACTCAAACAATTGGAAATTAGGGGAGCTTAAATGCATATTCAGTATTACCCAGAAGAAATTTGAATAGTTCTAGGAAAGTGAAAGATGCAGGGAGAATGATGGAAATGTTGGTCTTTTAGGATATGGTCTAATATATGTACTAAAAGTTTCCCAGAGAGAAAAGAGATGAAATATTATGAGAAAACTATTTGAAGAGATATTTTATTAAAATACCTCAGTCAAATGATACAGGAATCCCTAAGAAAGAATAAATACAAATAATTCACATCTGTGCCTAAAATATTCAAATTGATGAAAACCAGAAATAATGAGACAATATTACAAAGAACCAGAGGAAAATATACATCATCATGGAGGCATGACAATAGGAATGGCACTTGACTAAGCCTCTGAATTTACTTAAGCATTTAAGCAAATGGTAATAATATTACACAAAATAAAAGTGAAATATATTTTGTGATGAAAATAATTTATTCACCATAGAACAAAATTCAAGAGAAAGTAAAGAAAGTTTTCTAAACTGTAGAAAAAATATCTCAAATAAGAACTCAGTAGTGCGAGAGGCAACAAAGAACAAAAAAATTGGCATATATATAGAAATTGATGGTGTGGAGTGATAAGAATACCCTCCAGTGACTCCAATGGGAAAAAAATGAATGAAAGAAAAATGGAGTTAAATATATTAAAGTTTTCATTCATATGGACAAGATATATTTATTAATTTCATGTATACTGTATTGATTTAACCAGCCATATTCTTAGGGTAACCACTAAAATATGACACTAAATATTACAGAAACAAAAGCAAAAGCTAAAATGTAAAACAAAATGTAGTAATAAATAATAACTGGATTACTAAAAATAAATGAAAAATGAAGGAAAATTAAAAATAGCAGAAATTTAGATATTAATACCATAAACTCCTGTATCAACTATTGCAATATGAATAAATATAATAAAAATCCAGTAAATGGTAAAGATTGTTGGAGTGATTAGAATCATAAGACTCTATGCATTGTTACAAGAAACCCAATTAACATGGTAATACAGGCAAGATTAAAATACCTGCAATGTTCTCTGGCCCTAATTTTTTTTCCAATGGAACATAGACAACATTAAGGAATAGAATAAGAGGAATGAAGTGTCAAAGTGAAAATTTACCACCCACACAAAAACAACAAAATAAAACCCTAGGTTACAAAAGAAGCTAATAAACTGAACAAATACATCAAGATAAGCTGATGCCTAGACACCAATAAAAAATTACAACCCATACTAAGAAACAGGAAGATATGGCCCAGTGCAACAAACCAACTAAAAAACTAGATAAAATGTAGAACATGGAACAACTAATTAGAAGTGTCCAAACTCCATGAATTAATTTAATGAAGTGAAGGAAGAGAATAAGGATACTAAGGAGACACTAGGAGAACACACTGAAGAAATTGTAAACATACATAAAAAGATAACAGATTTGATGGTGATGAATATTACAATACAAGAAATAAAAATTACATGGGAAGCACATAATAGCAGGTTTGAACATGCAGAGAAAATAATTAGTGATGTGGAAAACAGTACAGCTTAAATCGAACAGAACAGATAGATAAAAAAGAAACAAAAAATACAGCAGGAACTCAGGTATTTGAAAGACAGCATGAAATGCACAAACATATACATTATATACATTCCAGAGGGATAAGAGAAGGGAAAGGGGATAGAGGGTGTGTTGGAGGAAATAATGGCTGAAAATTTCCCACTTCTATTGAAGGACATGGATGTAAATGTCCAGGAAGTGCAGAACACTCCAAACAGTATAATTCCTAACAGGCCTACATCAAGATATATACTTGTCAAATTGTCCAAATCTCAAGACAAAGAGAGAATACTGAAAGCAACAAGAGAAAAGAGAACCATCAGGTACAAGGGAAGCTTGATGAGTTTAAGTGCTGATTTCTCATATGTAATCATTGAAGAAAGTAGGCATTGGTATGACAGTCATGGTGCAAAAAGAAAAAAAAAATCTAGCCAAGAATTCTCTATCCAGCAAAACTGGCATTCAAAATGAGGGACAGTTCAAAATATTCACAGTTAAACAGAAATTCAGAGATTTTGTCAATAAGAAGCCTGCACTTCAAGATATACTAAAGGGAGTTCTGCAGGTCACAAGGAAAAGACAGGAGAGATAGAGAGAGTTGAAGGAGAGTGTAAGAAAAACTAAAAAGATAAGAAGAGAAATAAAAACAACATATATTATACATAAACCTAAAGAGAATTTGGCTAGTGTAAGTAATTCCTTGACAGAAATAACATTAAAGGTTAATGGATTAAACTCACCAATCAAGAGACACAGATTGGCAGAATGGTTATGGAAATATTACTCATCTATGTGCTGTCTACAGGAAACACAACTTAGACCCAGGGATGCAAGAAGGCTGAAAGCAAATGTTTTGAAAACAATTCTACAAGCAAACAATAACCAAAAAAGAGTGGGAGTAGTAATGTTAATATCAGACAAAATTGACTTTAAATGCAAAACTATTGTAAGAGACAAAAATGGACAATATATATTAATAAAAGGAGTTATCTGTCTAGAAGAAAGAGCAATCATAAACATTTATGCACCTAACCAGGGTGCCTCAAAATACATGAGGCAAAAAACTGGAAATACTAACTGGAGAAATAGAGGCCTCTATTATTATACTAGGGGATGTAAGTACAACCATATCACCATTAAACAGAACAACTTAACAGAGAATCAATAAAGAAACAAATACTTTGAGTAATATGTTAGAGGATTTGTACTTAATAGACATATACAGAACATTACACACAAATACAACAGGTATACATTCATTCAAGTGCACATGGATCATTCTCCAGGATAGACCACATGCTATGACATGGAACAATAATCAATGAATTCAGAAATATTGAAATTATACAAAGTAATTTCCCTGACCTCAATGGAATTAAGCTGGAAATCAGTAAGGGGTAGAGAACCAGATTGGCACAAAGATATGGAAATTGAACAAGACATTCTTGAACAAACAATGGGTCAAGGAGAAAATCACAAAAGAAACTGAAAACTACCTTGAAATGAATGAAAATGACAATACAACTTTTCAAAACATTAGGGATGCAGCAAAAGGATTACTAAGAAGAAAATTCATGGCAATAAATGTCTATATTTAAAAAAAAAAAAAAAGAAAGAGCTAAAATAAAAAACCTTACTGCACATCTGGAGAATTTGGAAAAAGAACAAACTTAACCCAAAAAAAGTAGAAAGAAAGAAATAACCAAGATTAGAGCAGAACTAAATGAAATTGAAAATAAGAAAGCACTATAAAGTAAACAAAACCAAAAGCTGTTGCTCTGAGAAAATTAAAAAAAAAAAAAATTGACAAACCCTTAGCTAGACAAACAAAGAAAAAAAGAGAGAAGATACAAATACATAAAATAAAAAATGAGGAAGGAGATATCAATACTAACCCCACAATATTATAATAGGATACATTGAAAAATTATATGCCAACAAGATGGTTAAATTATAGCAAACGTAAAAACTCCTAGAAACAAATAAGCATCCTACATTGATGAAAGAAAAAATTGATGAGCTCAGCAGACCAATCACAATTAACAAGATACAATTAGTCATCAAAAATCTCCCAACTAAGAAGAGCCCAAGACCAGATAGCTTCACAGTTGTATTCTACCAAGCAATCTGGAAGGAACTAACACCTATTCTGGTTAAACTCTTCCAAAAAATAGAAGTATTGGGAACAAGGTCTAAATCATTCTATGATACCAACAACACTCTAATACCAAAGCCAAACAAAGATGCCACAAAACTATTTTGCAATCTCTCTAATGAACCTAGATGGTAAAATTTTCAACAAAGTGCTAGCTAATCATATTCAACAATACATGCAATACATTATCCACCACGACTAAGTGGGTTTCATGCATGGTATGCAAGGATGGTTCAACATAACAAAATCTACCATTGTAATCCACCACATAAACAGATTGAAAGAAATAATCAAATGATCATCCCTATAGATTCAGAAAACTCATTCAACAAAGTACAACACTGTTTTCTGATAAAAACACCTCAAAAGATAGGAATAGAGGGAAATTTCCTCAACATGACAATGGGTATACATGAAAAATCCACATCTAATATATTCAATGGAGAAATCCTAAAAGCTTTCCCTGTAATATTGAGAACAAGACAAGAATCCCCACTTTAACTGCTCGTATTAAACATAGTGTTAAAAGTAATTACCTGGGCACTTAGAGAATAAAAAGATATAAATTCATCCAAATTGGAAAGGAAGATGTAAAAATTTTACTATTTGCAGATGACATGATCTTATACATAGAAAGCCCTGAGAAATCTACCACAAAGTTTCTAGAGCACATACATGAGTATAGGAAACCCGCAGGTTATAAGATCAAAGTGAAAAAATCAGTAGCATTTCTGTTCACCAATATTGAGAAATCTGAGGAGGAAATCAAGAAAAAGATCCCATTTACAAAAGCAACTAAAAGAATCAAATACCTAGGAATAAATTTAACTAAAGTTTAAACAATATATATGTAGAAATGTACACAATACAGTTAAAGGAAATCAAAGAAGATTTGAATAAATGGAAGAATAGTCCCTATTCATGGATAGAAAAACTAAATATCATTAAGTTGTCTATCTTACCCAAACAAATCTACAAATTTAACAAAATCCCAATGAAAATCACCACACCATTTTTTACTGAATTGGAAAAAATAACTATGAAATTTATCTGGAAGGGCAATAAGCCCCGAATAAACAAAGACATATTGAAAAAGAAAAATGAAACCAGATGAATTACACTACTTGACTTTAAAACATACTACAAAGCTACAGTAGTCAAAACTGCATGGTATTGGAACTAGGATAGACATACTGAACAGTGGAACTGAACTGAGAGTTCAGATATAGATCCTCACATATACAGTCAACTGATATTCAACAAGGCCACCAGGTCATTTCAACCGGGAGAGAATGACCACTTCAACAAATGGTGTTTATAGAACTGGATATCCATATCCAGAAGAATGAAAGTGGAACACCATCTCACACCTTATACAAAAATCAACTCAAGATGGATCAAAGATATAAATATAAAAGCCAAGACCATAAAGACCTTAGAAGGTAATGTAGGGAAGCATCTACAGAAACTTGTAATAGAAGATGGTTTTAAGAACTTCATACCCAAAGCACAAGAAGTGAAAGAAAAAATAGATAAAATTAGACTTTCTCAAAATTAAAAACTTTTGCACCTCAAAGGAGTTTATCAAGAAAGTGAAAAGGCAGCCTACTCAATGGGAGAAAATATTTGGCAACCATATATCTGATAGGGGCATAATATGCTGCATATTTAAAGACATCTTATACCTCAAAAACTAAAAAAAAAGACAAACAACCAATTTAAAAAATGGGAAAGTGATTTGAATAGACACTTCTCCTAAGAAGAAACACAAATGATTAAAAATCACATGAAAACATGTTCAACATCAGTAGCTATTAGAGAAATGCAAACCAAAACTTCACTGAGATATCTTCTTACACCCATTGACTGATCGCTATTAAAACAGGAGACTGCAAGTGTTGGAGAGGATGTGGAGGAATGGAAACACTCCTCCACTGCTGATGGGAATGTAGAATGGTGCATCCATTGTGAAGGACATATGGTGATTCCTCAGGAAACTAAATATATAACTGCCATAGGATCCAGCAATTCCACTGCTGGGTATATACCCAGAAGGATTGAAAGCAAGGACATAAATGGATAGAGGCACACCAATGTTTATAGTGGCATTATTCACTATTGTCAAAAGTTGGGACGCACCCAAATGCCCTTCAACAGATGAATGAATAAACAAACTATGATATATATATACAATGGAATATTACTCAGATGAAAAAAGGAATGCACTATTAACACATTGGATAACATGGATGACTCTTGAGGACCTTATTTTGAGTGAAGCAAGCCAGGCACTGAAGGATAAATATTACATGAGATCACTGAAATGAAAATAAGCAAATTGAGAAGACTCACAGAGTTAGAGTCTGGAAGATAGGTTTGCAGGAAATAGAAATGGATAAGGTTATGAACCATTGCCAATATATACAAAATCTATGATGAGGTGAAAGTGTATAGTTATGCAGTGGAAGGACATTACAGTTGTGCAGTGATACTCTTGGATTAGTCAATGCAGATATGTCAGGGAGTTAGTGTGTGGAGGGGGGAGTTAGACTGTCTATGGAACTGGGGGAAGGTTGGGGGAGCAAGCAGGTAAACACTGGGGATTGGTGCATATGTGGTTGAAACTATCATGTTTGGAATGCTCTTTTGGCAATAGGGCAAATTAGGGTTAATGGTTTAGTGTTTTGGATGTGGGCGCATTTGGGTTAAGGTGCACCTAGGGCAGACTTCTAGGGAGTGTGTAAATGTTCATCTTGCCATAGTGTGTTATATCAGTGGGTGAAAACCCACATTATGTGTGGAGGGTGTTGGAATCCCTTCCTGGGGAGACCCGTTATATTCTCAAATAGAGGATGGGAGTCTCTTGAGAGCATAGGCCATGCCCAATAAGGGAGGACAGACCAGTGTGTCAAGCCCTCAGTGTTGTTGCAAGTAACTACGAATCTGGTCTTGCAAAGGGTGAAACCTGGTGGTGGCCATGGTTTCCGAGGCGAGAAGGAGGGAGGAATAAAATAGATAGAACTGGTGGCATTTTGAGGGCAATGGAAATGTTCTATATGATCTTGCAATGTAATACAGACCATGTTAACTTTCATCAAAATTTATAAAAGTGTATGTCCCAAAATGTAAACCATAATTTAGAACACTGACCATAGTTTATAGCTATGTTTCAATTATTTTACATCAGTTGTAAAAAATGTACCACCAACATATAAAATGTTATCAATAAGAGATGGGAGGAAAGGGGGAGGATATTGGATATATAGGAATCCCCTATATTCTATATGTGACTTTCCTGTGACTTAAAACTTCTTTTCAGACAAAATGATAAAAGGAAGACATGGGGGGAATAAATGTTAGAAAATGTCACTGTACAGACGAGAGAACAGATCTTGCAGTGATGAAAGGAAAAATGTCAAAAAAATATTTTATATTTTTTCATTATTTTTTTATTATTCCAAATTCTTTTTATTTATTTTTTAATTTTTTAATTTTTAAAATTTTATTTCTTACTTTTAAAACTATCATTGTTATTTCATTTTCCTATCATTGTATTTGGCTATTTTATTGATTTCATTTTTGAAGAAGTTTTGGATCACAGAAGGGTTACAAGTGTGGCAAAGGAGGACCATTTGTGTTGGGTGTCAGTGATGGGGAATACATGGGAGGAGGTTCACCTGAGCATACATATAAGACATATAAATATGTTCAAATGTTCATGGGGCATTGTCACAGTGAGTAGATTCACACAGTAACTGAAAGAATATTGAATTCACATCCTGGGAAACTCTGCCACATTCTGTGATGGAACAGTATCACCCAAGTATAGAGGCAAGGGTCACTGTAGGAAGATGGTCCATTGATGGGCCCTTGATATTGATGACTGTGCTTATGAACCTTTACTCTTGAAGTTGAAACTTAGCCTAGTATTATAGTATGTCTAAGCATTACTTCAGGGCACCCTCCTTTTTACTCAAATGTGGCCTCTCTCTAAGCAAAATTTAGCATATAAATGCAGTAACTTCCTCCTAGTGTAGGACAATACCCAGGGATGAGCATCCCTGGCACTGGGTCATTACTATCAAGCACCAACTAGAAATGCAGCTGGAAAAGGACCTTGACCAAAAATGGGAAAATATAAAGAAAAGTGAATTTGTGTGGCTAAGAGACTTCAAAATGAGTCAGGAGGTCATTCCAGAGGTTATGCTTGTGCACATCTCAGCAGGATCTCATTGACTGTCAAATTATACAGTACCTCAAATAGTGGGTCTCCTGAGGTCTCTGGAGACACCCAGGAACTATAGTCAGGGCAGATAGGTAATGAGTTTGGTGTCTTGCCAGTGGGGCATACTTTGAGGTTTGTGCTCCCCAGTGTGACAGAATTGGACTCAGTTGTGGTTTCCCTACACATTGCTCTTTGGTCCTTTCTATTTGAACCTATATTTGTTGCTGGAGTTGGTAGATGTATGTCCAAGAGATTTGAATCTACTGCCAATTGTCACCTGGGCCCTGAGCCTCAACAAATTTGCAATACTTACTCTCTAGTTCATTGGCCTCACCCAAGATAACCAACAAAGAGGTGATGATGGACAACCACCTTACTAAGGAACCAAGGGAGTCTACAACTGCAAGCCAAATAGTCTCATTCACAAGCCATATGGGACTGAAGTCCCCTCTCAGTTAGAAGTGGAGTAGGCATGAACATCCCAGAATCCTCAGAATTGGGGAATAAACTATGGACTAGAGTGGATTTCCTGGCATTCTACTATAGACTTATTTTGATACTAGCAATGGAAGAATTTATATCATTGATGTGGAGACAGTGGCCACTGGAGGTTCTAAGGTCAGGGAATAGTGGGAAAACAGGTGTAATGTGGGTGCATTTTTGGGATTTTGGAATTGTTCTGAATGACATTGGATAAACAGATATAGGCCATTATATCTTTTGCCATATCCTACACAATTGTGTGGGAAATATTGTAAACTACAATGTAAACATTAATCCATGCTTAGTGGCAATGCTCCAAAATGTGTTCATCAATTGCAATGAATGTACCACATTAATGAAGGATGTTGTTAATTATGATAATTCTGGGTGTTGTGGGAAGCAAGGCATATGGGAACCCCCTATATTTTTTATGTATCATTTTTGTAATCTAAATATCTTTTTTAAAAAATAAAAAATTTAAAAAATAGCTGCAATGAAATTTTCTCCACTGCCTAAGAATATTTGAAAATCAGTCCATTTAATACATTATATTTTTTCCTAAAGAATAAAAATGACATAATTATATTCATTGATAAACTGCTGTAGTTAATGAAATACAATATTCATTAATAACAAAACCATCATCAAACTAAGAATTGAAACTTCCTCAATCTCACAAAAGACATCTAAGAAATAGTTGACCTCACACATAATTATGATACAGAATTCTTTTCCCCAAAAATTAAGGGTGTCCATGCTCAACATTGCTTCTATCAATGTACTAGAGCAAGAATAAGTAGCAAAAAGCATCCAGTTTTGAATAAAATAAAAATACTCTTATTTTAATAAGACTTGAATAACAATGATGAGATTATCAAGAAATCTGAAGAGATTCTCCTAGAATTAATCATTGAGTTTAGCAAGAGTGAAGAACACAAGGTCAACACACCAAAACCATTAATATATCTACTATATATAAATAGAATACAATTAGAAACTGAAATGAATAATTGGTTTGTCAAAATTATAAAAATTCATTCCATGAAAGGCTATATTAAGATAATGAAATGAATGAAAAAGCAAGCAACATATATCCAAATTATTTACATACATACCAGCAATGGACATATGCATCAAAAATTCTATCTAGACTATAGAAAGAATTCTTAAATTCAGCAGTGAAAAACAAACAACTGATTCAAAAACTGGACAAAAGACATGAACAGAAACTTAAAGAGGACATACATATGGCCAATAAACACATGAAAAGCAATAGTCATTAGGCAAATTCTAATTAAAATCACTATAAATACCATTTCATACCTTTTAGAATATCTAAGAAAAAATATAGTGGTACTGAATGTGGGTGAAATGCAGAATTAGTAGCACTTTCACACATTGGTTTTGGGTATACAAAATGATAATCTATAAAACAGTTTGAAATATTTTTACAAAGCTATAGATAAATTCACAATATTGTCTAGGAAAATAAAAACATGTTCCCACAGAAAAACAAAAGTTTGTAAGACATTTTCTTCCTAATCATTAAAAATTAGAAGGTGCCAACATATCTAACAACAGGTGATTGTATAAACTTTAATAAATCCATATAATGAAATACAATTCAGTAATAAAAATACACACAGCAAATATTATGAAGCTCAAAGGCATTATGCTGTGTAAAAGGCCAATCTCTAAAAGATTCCTACTCTATTATTGGATTTATATGACATTTTTGCAAAGAGAATATTAATGGCTGCTAAGATTTGATGGTTGTTGGCTGTGTGACCATAAAGGAATAACATGAATGAACTTTGGGTGAGATGTAAAATTTTCTGCTCTTTTGTGGTAGAGGCTGCCTACACCTATACATGTATTATTAATATTATTAAATTATATGTAAAATTAATTTCCTATATGATAACTTAAAATATAATTTTTTATCTGAACAAATTAAAACTGAATTCCACTTTTGCCATGAAACTGTGAGGAGATCTGCAGACCAGGTCCCCAATGTAACTTTTCCAAATTATATTAATTAAACATCTAGAAATGTTCTTAACTTTATACAGCAAATCAAGAGGCATTTATTCAAGATCATATACTATAACTCAATAAAAAATATTTTAGAGTGTATGGTCTTTGATCTAATACTTACACTCTTTCTAAGTTCAGGATGATGGAACCTCTAATCCATCTGGTGCAGACAAGAAACAAGGTTCCTTCTTCCTTACTTGAGTCCAATTCAAAGCCCAGATCTTCCCAAAAGGTGCAGAGCATGAGCATTTTTCATCCTGTCTCCAGCCATTAGTTACAGAAGTTACATAAGATGCAAGTGCAGCCAAGAAGTGAGGTTCCCTTCTACTGCTAGATCCCACTCACAGGAGATACCCTCATCAGCACACTGCTGCTGAGAATACAGGGGTTATAGGCTCATAAAATGACAGTTCCACACTACAGTGGCAAGGCAAAGAGACCTGAGGTTGAAGTTTCCTCCATTATTTGTTTACTTATGAACTGAGTCTACTCAGAGGCAAGTGAGATATCACCCCCCCCCCAGGCTCTAGACTCATGACTAATATTTTTCCTATGGGTAGAAGCAGACTGAAAAACAGAGTTCTGAATATCTTCCCAAGATAGCTGACATCATTTGCAACATCTTATGGAAAAACTCAAGTCTGTGGGTGTTATAAAAAACAGTGTAGGTTTTGGTGAAAAATGATTATGAATAGATTGAAAGATTCATAGCAAATACAGTCTAAAATGAAGATTGGCTCATTTTGCAGACAGTACTTGGGCACGGGGCAACTGGCAGAAACTCTCCTGGAGTCAGAACAAATCTCAAATACTTCTCTCATCACAATCCCTTGAAAGGAGGCAAAATTTAATTAGATTTCCTATGAAGAGATTTATACCCCAGAACATTGTAGAGAACAGTAGTAAAATCAGCTTATAATTAGTAGAACTTAACAGTTGAGACTTCTAGGAAGATAAGAGATTAGAGAGACAAAAGTCTCTCTTGAAAGTTTTGAATTCTCTGTGCTCTTTCAGGGGCTATTGAGAGAGGGGGGAACAGGGTCCAACTCCCCAGGAAATGGGAGAGAAAAGGAAGCTGTCTAAGCCTAATTTGGCTTTTGGTCAACAAATTTAGTTGTGGTCGGGAGTGTCCTGTCTGGTCGGGGTAGGAGAGGCCTAGGCTCCTACAGGGGCTCGCAGGCGTGGAGGGCCCACGGCGGAAAGAACCACCACGGAGATGAGGTAAGCACGCAGGTCTAATTTATTACAGGAAGGTTTGTTGTTTATATAGGTTCTGATAAGGGAAGTGAGTTAAGGACATGATTGGAGGAAGAGGGGTGACGTACATAGTAACTGGCAAAAAAGAAGATTTTTAGAAAAGGTTATGATTGGACATTGAGGATTGACTGAAAGAAGTCTTTTCAGGTTCATGCCGGGAGTCACGTAGCACTTGGCAGGCATTTTAGCCGCTTGGGGGCACCATTTTAGGTGTCCCTACCACATTTAGTCTTCCAGGTGGGGCTGCACCATTGTTTGCCATGAAAGCAGCATGGGAATAAGGAGATCCAACCTTCTCAATCATCATCCCTACTGACTGGGGTTCAGTTTTGAGGATGGAGAGGGAAATGGATTTATTTCATTTCAGGGAAAAGAAAGGGGGCTTCCAGCAAAGTTTGTTGAACAACCTCTAAAAAAGTAAGTCTAAGAAAGGGAAAGAAAGTAACCCATAGGAGATAGGGCACTCAAGACAGCTCAGATGGTTAGGGAAGACAGAGAAGTGACTTAGCTGGAAGATTAGCACTCAGCTTGTTCCAAGAGTGAGTTAAGTCTCCCATCCCCCAGGAGACCAGAAGAGAATCTAGTTACCCAGAAGACTCTTGAGGTGAGGGAACTCTGGAGCAAAGAGTTGAAGGGGACCAGCACCTATCCAACTCAGGGGGATAGAGGTGTAGGGATGAGTGGTGATAGGGCAGGCAGACCAGAAAAAAAAGTAAAGTGATGCAAGCCAACGCTGAAGCAGCTTCATGGAGTGGAGAGGAGGGAACTGATCAGGCAGGCTGCCATACTCACACAGCTGAAGATAAGAGAACTAGTTAGTTAGGGGGGTGGGCTTAACAGGTACATAATAGCCTTGGAGAGTGGGAAGCCTGGAGAGGCCACCTGCAAAACATCAGTGGCCAAACTGGCCTGAGAGATAAAAGAGTGAGCAGAGGAAGAATATGAGACTTCAGAAGCCTTCAGAAGCCTAATCTAACTGGTGGAAGTGGTGTAGCTCAGTTGTTAAATTCCTGCTTCACATATACAAAGTCTCAGGTTCAATCCACAGTACCACCTAAAAAAAGGCCTAACAAGCCTGGGTGATAAGGAGGTGGTGAGAGGCACCCCAGGAGCTCCAGGCAGCAGGAGTTGAAGGACAAGCAGTCTCAGGACAGGAACATAGACTGAGGTATATTGTTTTGTTTATTAAGTAATTTGATTTGTTATTCTTACTTTTTTATTCTTATTACATTCTCTAGACCCTGGTACCTTACTTGGGGAGGGCAGGCTGCAAGGTGATGGACTGTTGAGTACTGGCAGCCTGAGAAGATTGCTAGTGGACTGAGAGGGAAGCCTGTTTTTTGTTTGTTTGTTTGTTTTTTTTGTTTTGGCTTTTTTGTTGTTGTTGTTACTCTTTTGTTTCTTTATTTCCTTTCTTTCTTTCATTTTTCCCTCCTCTGGGTTTTTGTTTTTTGTTTTTTATTATTCCACCTTTTCATATTATTTCTTCATATTCTTTTCTTCTCATATTTTTGGTCTTTTATTTCATTATATATTCTCTTGTTCTTTTTATGTTTAATTTCACAGTTTGTATTCTGAATCATTTTTATTTTTTATATTTTTTTCATTTTTTTCACAGGTCTTTTAAGGTTCCTTTTCCATATATTTCTTTTCGTTCTTTCTTTTTTTTTTTTTTTCCTTTTTCTCTTCTCCATTCTTTTTCTATGGACTTAATATTATTTTGTAGGAACACAGACAACTACAAGAATAGAGAATTGTCAAAAGGGGATGTTAACACAAAACAAAACATTATGAAACCCTTGAGTAGAAAGAAAAGCTATCTGAATAAGTCCATCAAGATAAGCATATGCATAGACACAAGCAAAAAATTACAAGCCATACTAAGAAACAGGAAGACAAGGCCCAGTCTAATGAACAAACTAAAAAACAGGAGAGATGCAGAACAAAGAACTAGCAAGGATGTCCAAAAAATATCATTAATCAACTTAATGAAGTAAAGGAATAGATAAAGAATATTAAGAGAACACTTGGGGAACATATTTAAGAAATCATAAACATACATAAAAAGATAAGAGATACAATGGTAATTGCAGTAGTTTGATATTATTTATTAATCCCCCAAAAAGTTATTATTTTTGTAAACTGGCCAGTTCTTCTGGGTGTGATATCCTTTGATTTTATTAAATTTAAAGATTTTAAGATTACTTAATAAAATAAACTTTGGATTTTTGATGTGACCATGTTAGTAGGGCATGACTCAGGTTGAGTCCCTGCCCCCCTTAGTGGATTGATATAAATGGACACATACACTCACTCAAGATGACACACAGGAGAGAGAGTTCCATAAACACAGAGGAAGAAGAAATAGCTCTATCATATTTGATTCTGTGGCCCCAGGAAAAATAAGCCATTCACCTGATAGTTTGCAGCTGAAGAAAACAGAGCAGTTGAGCAGCTGAGATGGCCCAGAAGGAAACAGGCCCTATGCCAGCCTATAGCTGAGATCAGAAGAAGCTGGGACCATGTAGACATAAGAGGAAGAAGGAAGGAGAGACCAGGCAGAGATTGTCCACCATCTTTCTTCAACATGTTACAGCTGACTTTGGTAAGAAAGTACCTCTTATGGTACCTTGAGTTGAACTCTTTGGGGCCATGTAACTGTAAGCTTTTACCCCAAATAAATACCCTTTATACAAGCCAACAGATTTCTGATACTTTGCATCAGTACTCCTTTGGCTGAAAAATACAGTAATGAATGGCACAATGCTAGAAATAAAAAACATGCTGAAATCACATAAACTCAGCAGGGACTTAGGAAATTGAATGAAAACATGAAATGCACATAAATACAAATTATAGGCATTCCAGAGGGAGAAGAGCAGGGCAAAGGAAAAGGAAGGGTTGGAGGAAATAATGGCTGAATATATCCCAACTCTTTTGACAGTCATGTGCATGTCCAGGAAGTGCAAGACATCCAAACAACATAAATCCTTGTAGGCATACACTGACACATAAACTCATCAGTAGTCAAATACACAAGATCAGAGATAATACTGAAAGCAGCAAGAAAAGAAAGATCCATCACGTACTGTTGCTTTCTCATCTGAAATCATAAAGGTGAGAAAGCAGTGTTATGACATAGTTAAGGTGCTAAAAGAAAAATAAAAAACACAAACTGCCAGACAAGAAATCTGTATCCAGCAAAGCTGGCATTAAAAAATGAGGGGAAGTTCAGAATATTCAAAGATAAACAGAAATTAAGAGTTTGTGAAAACAGAAACCTATCATTCAAGACATTCTAAAGGGAGTGCTGCAATTTGAAAGGAATAAAACAAAACAAAACAGGAAATTAACGTTTGAAGGAGATTTTAGAAAGTAAGATTATTACTAAGAATAACTAAAATGATGAAAAGAGAAATAAAAAATGACATATATAAGCCCAAAGTAAAAATAACTAATGTGAGTATTGCCTTGACAATAATAGCTTTGAAAGTTAATTGGTTAAACTCTATAATAAAAAAAGACAAAAAAGAAAAATGGATAAGGAAATATGACCCATCTACATGCTGTCTACAAGAAACTCACCTTAGATGCAGGAATACAAGGAGGTTGCAAGTAAATGGTTTTAAAAATGATTTTATATGCAAATAATAAGCAAAAAAGGGTAAGAGTAGGTATACTAATATCAGATAAAATAGGCTTTAAATGTGAAACACTTCAAAGAGAAAAAGAAGAACACTATATATTAATAAAAGGCATAAGCTATCATTAAGAAAGAACAGACATAAAAATTTATGAATATAAACAGTGTGTCCCAAACACATGATGAAAACATGGGAAAAAACAAGAGGAGAAATAGATGCCTCCACCATTATAGTGGGGATTTAATACATAATTATCACAATTAGACAGACACATCTTGACAGAGATTTAATAAAGAGACAGAGATTTGATTAATATGTTAGAGGATTTAGACCTAATGGATATATGCACAATATTACACCAAAATACAGCATGATGTACATTCTTCTTGAGCACACATAGCTCATTTTCTGTGAGAGAACATATGCTATATCGAATAACAAGTTTCAACAAATTTGGAAAAAGTGACATTATACAAAGTAATTTATCTGAGCACAATGAAATGAAGCTGGAAATTAATAAGGGGCATGGATCCAGAGTAGACAAAAAGTTATGGAAGTTATATAACACATTTATTAATCAGTGGATCAAGGAGCAAATTGCAAAAGGAGTCAGTAACTGCTTTGAAATGAATGAACTTGAGAACGCAACATATCTAAGCCTATGGAATGCATAGCAGTGCTAACAGGGAAATTTATAACCAAAAATGCTTATATTAAAAAAGATGAAAGAGTTAAAATCAAAGACCTAAATGCAAACCTGGAGGAACTAGAACAAAAAACACATCCCAAAGCAGATAGTAAGATGGAAATGTGAAAAATTAGAACACAGCTAAACAAAATTCATAACAAAGAAATAACACTAGAAAAAAAATAACAATTCCAAAATCTCATTCTTTGAGAAGATTAATAAAATTGACAAACCTTTAGCTAGAATAACAGGAAAAATTAGAGAAGATGAAAATACATAAAATATAAGTGAGATAGTGTATATTACCATTGAAAACACAGAAATAAAGAGTATCATAAGAGGATACTTTGAAAAATTATATACCAACAAAATGGAAAACTTAGTAGAACTAGATAAATATCTAGAAACACAAAAGCAAACTTCAATAATTAGAGAAGAAATTGTGTAACTCAACAGAACAATCAAAAGTAATGAGATTGAATTAGTCATCAAAAACCTCCCAACAAAGAAAACCAAGGACCAGGTGGCTTCACAGGTGAATTCTACCTGTAATTCTGGAAAGAACTAACAGCAATCCTGCTTAAACTCTCCCCCCCCCCCAAAAAAAAAAAAAAAAAAAGAAGTGAAGGGAACATTGCCTAACTTATTCTATCATGCCAACATCACCTTCATACCAAAGTCACATAAAGATGGAACAAGGAAAACAAACTACAGACCAATTTCTCTAATGAAACTGGATGCTTAAAAACATCAACAAAATACTTGCTAATCATATTCAACAACGTATAAAACGAATTATACACCGTGACCAAGTGGATTTCACTCCTAGTGTGCAAAGATGGTTCAACATAAGAAAATTAATGAAAATCACCACATTTAGAGATCAAAAGAAAAATTCACATGTTCATCTCTATTGATGCAGAAAAGACATTCAACAAAATATAGCATCCTTTCTTGATAAAGACTACTTCAAAAGATAGGAATAGGAGGAAACTTCCTCAACTCAATAAAGGGTATGTAAGAAAAACCCACATCCAATCATATTCAAATTCTAAAGGTTTTCACTCTAAGATCTGGAACAAGGCAAGTATGCCCACTGTCACCGTTCTTATTTAACATTGTGTTATAAGTCTTTCCTTGAGCATTTAGGTAAGGAAAAGTAATAACAGGAATACCAGTTGGAAAGGAAGAAGTAAAAATTATCCTTCTTGCAGAATTTGATCCTATATGAAGAATGGCATGAAAAATCTGCAACAAAGAGTCTACAGCTGATAAATGTGTTTTAGTAGAGTGACAGTATATAAGATCAACATGGAAAAATCAGTAGCATTTTTATACATTAACAAGGAATCTGAGTAAGAAATCAAGAAAAAATTTCCATTTACATTAACAACTAAAAGAATTAAATATCTAGGAATAAACTTAATTAAAGATGTAAAGGACTTGTACAAAGAAAACTACACAACATTATCAAAAGAAAACAAAGAAGACCTATGAATGGAAGAGTATTCCGTATTCATGGATTGGAATACTAAATCTCATTAAGATGTCTGTCCTACTCAAATTGATTTAAAATCTTAACACAATCCCAATAAAAATTACAACAGCATTTTTTATTGATTTGAAAGAGACAATTATGGAATTTGTTTGGATGGGAAAGGAGTTTGAATAGCCAAGAACATACAGAAAAAGAAATATGAAATTGGAGGACTGAAGCTACCTGAATTTAAATCATACTCCATAGCTACAGTGGCTTAATCTGCATGATTTTAGCACAAGTATAGACATGTTGACCAGTGGAAACAAATGCAGAATTCTGATATAGATATTCACATATAAACTCAATTGATATTCAACAAGGTCATCAAGTTGGCTCCATTGGGATAGACTGGTTTCTTCAAAAAATGGTGCTGGGAGAACTGGCTAGCCATATCCAAAAGAATGAGAGAGAATCACCATCTCATGCCCTATACAAAAATTAAGTAAAGATGGATCAAAGTTCTAAGTGTAAGAGCCAATAACAGAAAATTCCTAGGAGATAATGTAGGGAAGGATCTATGAGATCTTTTAGTAGGAAATGGTTTGATAAACTTAACACACAAGGCACAAATGATAAAAGAAAAAATAGATAAATTGAACCTCTTCAAAATTAAAAACTTAAGCACTTTAATATAGTTCATCAAGAAATTGAAAAGCCCCCCTACTCAATGGTACAAAATATTTGGTAACCATTTATCTGCTAAGGGCCTCATATCTGTCATACACACAGAAATAATACATTTCAAAAACAAATAGAAACAACTGGCTCTAAATTGGGCAAGATATTTGACATCATTAATTAAATTTATTCTTAAAATGGGCAAGACACTTTTCCAAAGAAGAAATACAAATGGGTAAAGACTACATGATAAGATGGAAAACATGACTAGCTGTTAGGGAAATGAAATGCAAATCAAAACTACAATGAAATATCATGTAACACCTATTAGATTGGCTGTTGTTAAAACACACACACACACAGATAACTCAAAGTGTTGGAGAAGATATGGAAAAAGGGAACCTTCCTTCACTGCTGGTAAGAATGTAGAATGGTGCAGCCATTGTGTATGGTGTTTTTATGGTTCCTCAGGAAGCCCTGTTTCTCCCCAGGGCTCCATTCTCTCCAGGCTCAGCTGCTCTGCTCCTCTATGTGCTTACTTCCTGGAGCTCCAGCACAAAAACTCCAACCTCCCTTCTCTGTGGTACATGTCCTACTGATGTTGCCCAATCAATGCCTTAATCATTATTTAATCAAGTAAAATTGAAACCTCTGAATCCAATATAATCTAATATGCCTAGAGGAAAAGACCAGTTCATAACATAACTCAATATCTGTTTTTGGAATTCATAAATAATGCCAAACTGCTACAGCTGGAATATGCTTTTGGCAAATATGGCAGTGGAGAATGACTGGTGCATGGCACCGATTGTTGGCAGATATGTGGGAAAGGGTGTACCTGGGGCAGGCTTCTGTGGAAAATGAAAATGTTTATCTTGGCATAGGGTGTTAACCTCAGTGAGTGGAGATACAAATAATAAGAAAACTCCCATCCTTTTGGGTCCTGTAAATTCTCAAGGGGCAAGAGTCTCTCATATACATAGGCAGTGCCTAAAAATAGAAAATGGATGAATATATTAAGCTCTCATATATTAATGCATGTACCTAGGAAACTTGTCCTTCCAAAATTGCAACCCATTGGTTACCAATGGTTATGAGGTGAGGGTGAGGACAACATGTATGGAGCATGGAAAATTTTTGAGTATTAGAATGGTTCTTCATGATCTTGTAATGATGGATAGAAGCCATTATACATTTTGTTAGAACTTATAAAAGTGTGGTTCACAGATTGTGAATCATAATGTCAACCATTGGCCATGGTTAGTGACAATGCTTCAACATTATTTAATCAATTGTAACAAATGTACCATAATCATGTAAGATGATATTAATAGGGGGAAATGTGTGAGGAGAAAAGGGGGAAGTATATGGGAATAAGCTACATTTTCTATGCAACTGTTCTGTTTACCTAAAACTTCTTTGAAAATAGAGTGAAAAAAATAAGACACTGGGGAATATACAGAAGAAATCGTTTTTATATTTATTTTTATTCATTTGTTTTTATATTGTACTTTTACTATTTTTAGTTATTTATTTTTGTTTTTCTTTTGGGGATGTTTTGGAATGCAGAGGAGTGGCAAATGTGGCAAGGAAGGATCATTTATGTGGGCATCAGTGGTGAAGGAATGTGTGGGTATGGGGTGCATCTGGGGCATGCTTTTATGGAATATGAATATGTTGAAGTGGTCATGGTGTGTTTTTTTGGTGGTTGAACAACCACACAATAAACAAAAGAATATTGAATTCCTATCTTGGAGAGTCTTGCTACATTCTCTATTTAGAGTGGTGAGCATCCCTAGAGTACATAGGCAGTGCCTTGTGAAGGAGGACAGGCCAATATGACAGGCTCTTCATATTGATACGTGTACTTATGAACCTTGTTCTTGTGAAATTGAAGCATAGCCTATTATTAAGAATTGCCAAAAGGGTACCTTCTGAAAGCCTCCTTTTTGCTCAAAAGTGGCCTCTCTGTAAGCCAAAATCAGCATATAAACTCACAACCTTCCAGCCAGCATGGGACATGTCTCCAGGGGATGAGACTCTCTGACAACTAGGGTTTATTTTTTTAATATATTTTTAAATTATTTACTTAAAAAGATACCTCAGGATGGGGGGAAGCGCTATGGACTACAGTGTACTTACTGATATTCTGTTATAGACATATTGTGATTCAAGCAATGGAAGAAATTACAACATTGATGTGGAGCCAGTAGCCCCTGGAAGCGCTGGGGTCAGAGAGAGGGAAAAGGAATTGTTACACAGGGGCTTTTTCAGGACTTGGGAATTGTCCTGAGTGACATTGCAATGACAGATATAGGCCATTTTATATCATCATATAACATGCAGAACTGTGTGGGAGAGAGTGTGGCCTACAATTTGAACTATGGTCCATGCTTAATGGCAAAACCCCAGGATGTATTTATCAATTGCAATTAATGTACCACACTAATGAAGGATGTTTATGTGGGAGGCTGTGGGAGGTGTGGGAGGTGGAGCATATGGGAATCCCTATGTTTTTTGTGTAACATTTATATAATCTAATATCTTTTTTTAAAATAAAAAAATAAAATAAAGGTACTTAGATTAAATAAGTGTTATATAAAACTATAGAGGATTCCCATGTGTCCTACTCCCTACATCTCCCACATTTTCCCACATTAAAAATCCTTCATTAATGGGGTACATTCATTACAATTGATGAAAACATTTTGGAGTATTGCCTCTAAGCATGGATTATAGTTTACATTTTAGTTTACACTCTCTCCTGCACAATTTTGTAGGTTATGGCAAGATATGTAATGTCCTGTATCTACCATTATAATGTCATTCAGGACAATTCTTAAATCCCAAAAAGACCTCCACATTACACCTGCTTTTCCCTCTCCCTGCCTCAGAGCCTCAAGTGGTCACTGCGTCCACATAGATGTAATAATTTCTTCCATTGTTAGAATCACAATGTCTATAGTAGAATACCAGTAATCTACTTGAGTCCATAGTTCACTCCTCAGTTGTGAGGATTCTGAGATGGTGATGCCCACTCCACCTTTAATTGAGGAGGGGCTTCAATCCCATAGGGCAAATGGAATGCACTCACTTGCTTGAGTTGTAGACTGACTCAGTTCTTGGGATGATCATTGTCCATCATCATCTCCTTGTTAATTTCTTTGGTGAGACCAATGAACTGGAGAGAAGGTGTTGCATATCTGTTGAGATTCAGGACCCAGCTGGCATATGGACAGCCCAAAGATTTTAGTCTCTCAGATGTACACCTATCAAACCTAGTACTAATTATAGGTTCAAATAGAAGGAATTAGAAGAGCTATGTTTAGGGAAAGCACAAATAAGTCCATCCCTGTCACATGGGGGAGCAAAAATTCAAAAGTATGGCCCTCTGGCAAGGCATCAAACTCTTGAGCCAACTGCCCTGACTATAGTGTCTGGATGTATCCAGAGCCTTCATGAACCCCACTAATTAAGGTAGTATTTACTTTGTCATTCAATGAGATCCTGATGTTACATGCATGAGTGTAACTCTGGAATGACTTCCCAACTTGCTTTGAAATCTCTTAGCCATATAAACTCATTTGTCTTTACCTTTTCCCATTTGGTCAAGGTCTTTTAACAATTGCAGTGCTATTCAATGCTTGGTAGTAATCCCTCAGTGCCAGGGAGGCTCATCCACAGGAGTCATGTCCCACATTGGGGGGAATGTAATGCATTTATATGCTGAGTTTGGCTTAGGGAGAGGCCACATTTGACCAACAAGGAGGCTCTCAGGAGGTAACTTTTAGGCACCTGTAATACTAGGCTAAGTTTCAATTTAAAGAGTAAAGGTTCATAAGAAAAGTTGTCACTATTAATAGCTCATCAATGGATCATCTGCCATTACTGGTCATTGTCACTGTACTCAGGTGATTCTTGCTGATCCATTAGGGAATATGGCAGGAGCTCCCCAGGATGGTAATTTGATACTCTTTTGGTTATTGTGTGGATCTCCACCCACTATGACAATGCCCCATGAACATTTGAACACATTTATATGCCTTAAATATATGCCCAGGTGAATCCCCTCCCATGTATTCCCCATCACTGACACCCCACAAAAATGATGATTCCCCTGTCATAGTTGTAATCCTTCTGTGATCCAAAACTTCTTCAAAAATGAAGCCAATGAAATAGCCATATATAATTAATAAGAAAATGAAATAATAATGACAGTTATAAAATAAGAAATAAAATACAAAAAATGGAATTGCAATGACAGATATATGCTATTACATAATCTCCCATAGCCTGCAGAATTGTGTGGGAGAGAGTGTAAACTACAATGTGAACTACAGTCCATGCTCTATGGCAATGCCCCAGGATGTGTTTATCAATTGCAATGAATGTGCCACACTAATGAATGATGATGTTGCTTATCTGGGAGGTGTAAGAGGTGTGGGGAGTGGGGCATGTGGAAATACCTATATTTTTTGTGTAACATTTGTGTAATCTAAGTATCTTTAAAGAATAAAATATATATCTAATTTTTAAAATTACAAAATTTTTTAATTGGAATGATAAAAAATAGTGAAAATATTTTTAAAAAACGAATAAATTTGTTTTTGACATTACGTTTTTAATCATGTAAAATCTGGTGTCTTGTAAATATAGTGACATTGTCTTCCATTTATTCCCACATTTTCTTAATTTTTTCATTTTGTCTTCAAAGAAGTTTTAGGTTACTGAAAAGTCATGTACAGAATAGAGGGGATTTCCATATGCCCAACATCCTCCCTCTTTCCCCTTCCCCTATTAATAACAATTTATATGTAGATGGTACATTTGTCACAACTGATGTAAAAATATTGAAATATAGCTACTTACCATGGTCGATGGTTTACATTATGGTTTACACTTTGGACAATACATTTCTATAAATTTTGATGAAATTTAACATGACCTGTGTCCATCATTGCAAGATCACTTAGAACGCTTCCATTGCCTCCTAGATGCCCCACGTTCCATCTATTCTATTACTCCCTCCCCCTCTCCAGGGGGTCCATGGCAACCCTTGAAGAACAAGAGTCATTGTTACTTACAACAATATTGAGTACTTGACATACTACTCTGTCCTCCCTTATTAGGAACTGCCTATGCTCTCAATAGACTCCTGCCCCTCTATCTAAAACATGGTAGGTCTCCCCAGGATGGGAATCCATCACATTCTCACTCATTATGTGTGTCTCTACCCACTGATACAACCCATTATGACAATATGGACAGTCACACATTCCCTAGAAGCTTACCTTAGGTGTGCTCTGTCCAAAATGCCCCCAACATCAGACACCATAAACCCTCCCCTGCCATGTTGCCATAAGAACATTCCCAACATTGGGTTTCTTACAAAATGCCAAATAGCAGTTTATATGGAAAAAAGTACCTCAACCAAAAGGGAGAAATATTAAAAACAAATGAGCTTTTATAGCTAAGAGTTTCAAAGTGAGTTGGAAGGTCATTACAAAGGATAAACCTATGCTCATCTTATAAGGAGTTTCCTGACTGGTGTAGTAAAGAGTTACTCAAGCACAAGGTCTCCTGAGGGTTCTAGAGACATCTGGACACTATAGACAGGACATAGAAACCCAGGAAATTGGCACGATGTCATTGGGCCTTACCTTGGAATATATGATAACTTTTTTTTCCCAAATATATCATAGTTGGACTCATTTATAAATTTCCTACTTGTAGTTCTACTGCCCCCTTTATTTGAACATATAATTAGCACTATAGCCATTAAATGTGTGTTCCATAGACTTAAATCTTCCAGCTATTCATATGCTGTAACTCAGCAGGGTTGCAGCTAACAGTTACCTTCCAATTCATCAGACTCACCTAGGACAACTAACAAAAGTATGATGATGTACAACATCCATCCCAAAACGTCAATATTTACAATTGCAAGCTGGACTGTTCCACCCATCTGCCACATGGGACCTAATGCCCTTCTATATCGGAAGCTATGTGGACATCTCTATCCCATAGTCTCAAGATTGAGGTTTAAACCAGCATAAGTGGGAATTGCATCCATGGACTGAAGTAGACTTATTATTATTCTAGTAATGGAAGAACTTGTAACACTGATATAAAACAGTGGTCACCAAAGGTTCTGTGGTCAGGGAGGGAAGAAAAAGTGTAAAATTGGACATTTTTGGCATTTTGGGTTGTTCTGCAAAGCATGGAGATGACACACAAAGGTTTTTATACATTATGTTAAATCATTTTGTACTATAAAATTTTACAGTGCAAAGTGTAAGCCATAATATAAACTATAGACCTGGTTAGTTAGCAATGCTTCATTATGTGTTCATCCATTGCAACAAATATATCAGACTAATTTAAGATGCTGTATATGGGGAAAATGTGGGAAGAGAATGCTATGAGTTATATGAGAATCCACTATATTTTTATATAAAATTTATGTAATCTAAACCTTTATAATAAGAATTTTAAAAATATAAAAGTAAGAGAAAAAGGAAATAAAAACACTATGAAGACACTGGATTAAAACAAAGAAAAAATTGAAATCTTTTTGAAGAAAATAACAGATCTTTTGTGAATTAAAAAGCCAACAGATATTAAAAATACAGATGTTACATACAACAGCAGATTTAAAATCATGCTAGAAATAATCAGTGATGTAGAGTAGAGAAGAGCCTACTTAAGAAGAGAGAACAGAAAGAGAAAAGAATGGGGAAAAAATGAATGAACATGTCCTTAGCGACTTGAATGATAGGATATATTGCACCAACATGGGAGTTTCCATGTTGGGTATGGGAGTTATGGGAGTTCCAGAAGGAGAGGAGAATGGAGAAATGTGTATAAAGAATACTTGAGGAAATAATGCCTCAAAATATCACAACTCATATGAAAGGCATGAATATATGTGTTCAGGAAATCCAGTATATTCCAATTAGATTAAATCCAAATAGCTTTATTCCATGACACATAATATTAAGAATGCCAAATGCCAAAAATAAAGAGAAAATTCTGAAAGAAGCAAGGAAAAAGGGAAACAGCTTATACAAGGAGTGGCCAAAACTAGTGAGGATTTCTCTTCAGAAACCCTGGAAGGGAGAAGACAGTGGTATGATATAATTACACTACGGAAAGAGAAAAACTGCCAGTCAATAATTCTTTATGTGGCAAAACTCTCATTAAAATATGACAGTGAGTTTAAAATATTCAAAAATGTTAAAAAAATATTTTCAAACCAATTCACAAATGTAGCAGTTTGGGATGATTTATGAATACCAAAAAAGAGAGATTAAGTTTTTGAACTGGGCTTTTTGTCTGGGTACGGTACCCTTTGACTGTATTAAATTCAAAAGTTTTAAATTTATTTTTCAAAATCGATTTTAGGGCTTTGATAGGGCTATGTCAATAAGTTGTAGTTCAGGTTGAGTCCCCAACACTTTGGCCTATATAAATGGACACTCACTCAAGAAGATACACAGAAGGAGACACAAAAGAGGAGAAAACTTGATCATTTCAGTCCCACCATGTGATAGAAAGAAGTCTCAAACAGCTAAAGCCTCAGGAATAAAGCTGACCCATTTGCCTGATAATTTGCAGCTGAAGAGAACAGAGAAGTTTAGAGCTGAGAAGATCCAGAAAGAAAGAAGCCCTATGCCAGCTTACAACTGATATCAGAAGAAACTGGGACTGTGGAGACTTGAGAGGAAGAAGGAAGGAAAGACCAGGCAGAGATTGCTTGCCATCTTCCTTCAACACATGGAATCTGATTTTGGTGAGAATGCAGCCTTGAGTTGGACTCTTTAGGGACTTGTAACTGTGAGCTTTTGTCCTAAATAAATAACCTTTCTAAAAGATAACAGATTCCTGTTACTTTGCATCAGTACCTCTATGGCTGACTAAGGCAACAAATAAACAGAAATGAAGAGAGTTTTAAAACAAGAATTCAGCTCTTCAGGAAACACTAAAGGGAATTTCACAGCCAGAAAAGAAAAGACAAGAGAGAGAGGCATGAAAGAAAGTGTATAAGTGAAGACTATCAGAAAGAGAAGCAAAAAGGGTGACAACACAAAAATAAGATATGACATATGAAAGTCAAGGGATAAAATAGCTATATGTAATGCCTTTACAGCAATAACATTTGATTATTAAGGAATTAAGCCCTCTAACCAAAAGACATAGGATGATTGAATGGATAAGCAAACATGAACCATCCACATGTTCTCTGCAGGACACTCACATTAGATCCAAGGATGAAAGTAGACTGAAAGTGAAAGGTTTTAAAAAATATTTCTTGAAAACAGTAACCAAAAGAGAACAGAGGTAACTAGACTGGTGTATGACAAAACAAACTTCAACTGCAAAAAAGTGATAAAAGATGCAGAAGGAAATTATATATTTATAAAAGGGACAATCCACCAGGAAATCGTAACAGTCATAAATATCTATATACCTTACCAGGGTTCCCCAAAACATGAGTCCAAATCTGGCAAAACTGAAAGGACAAATAGATGTTTCTACAGTAGTAGTTGGAGACTTCAAAATGCCATTCATATCAATAGGTAAAACAACTATACTCAAGATAAATGAGGAAACAGAAAACTTAAACAAGGTGATAAATGAGCTGGATCTGAGACTTATATATAGAACATAGCACCCCAAATCAACAGGTTATACATTCTTCTCAAATATTTATAGATCTTCCTCCAGAAGGGACCACATTTTGGACCATAAAACTACTTTCAAGATTGAAATTATACAATGAACCTTCTCTAACTATAAAGGAATGAGGCTGGAAATCAATAATAGGCAGGAAAAGGGAAATTTTGCAAATATATGGAGGCTAAACACGATACTCCTAATCTATCAATAGATAAAATTTGAAATTTCAAGAAAAAGAAAGAGATATCTATAGATGAAGGAAAATAAGAAAGCAACAAATCAAAACTTATGGCATACCCTGAAGGCAATGCTGTGAGAGAAAATTATACCTCTAAAGGCTCAAGTTAAAAAAGAAGAAAGAGATAAATTCAAAGAGCTAACTGAAAATTTGGAGAAAATTAAAAAATAGAGCAAACCAATCTCAAAGCAAAGAAACAGTAAGAAATAACACATTAGAGCACAAATAAATAAAATTGAGAACAATAACTACAAATAAACAGAGAAAATCAACAAAACTAAAAGCTGAATTTTGATCATCAATAAACTCTTAGCTAGACTAACAAAGAAAAAAAGAGAGATGATGCAAATAAATAAAATGCAAATGAGCAGAGGGACATTACAACAGACCCCACAGAAATAAAAAGGATCATAAGAGGAGATGAGAAACTGTTTTACAATGAATTAGACAACCTAAATAAAATGGAAGAAATCCTACAAGTACACAAAGAACCCACATTGACTCTAAAAGAAATGCTCAACACACCAAACACAAGCAGAGAGATTAAGTAAAAATTTTTTAAAACTCCCCCCCCCAAAAAGTCCAGGACCAGTTGGTTTCACAGGTAAATTCTACCAAAGATTTCATGGAGAATTAATGCTTATTCTGCTTAAACTATTCCAAAACTTGAAAAAGAGAGAATATTACCCAACACTTATGAAGCCAACATCACCCTAATATGAAAGCCAGATAAAGATACTACAAGAAAAGAAAATTACAGATCAAACTCTCTAATAAACATAGACATAAATTTCTCAGCAAATACTTGGAAATATAATCCAACAGCATATCAAAAGAAAAATACACCAGGAATGAGTGGGATTTCTTCTGTGTATGCAAAGGTGATTCTACATAAGAAAATCAATGTAATACACAATATTAACAAACTGAAGCCCCCCCCAAAAAAAATACATGATCACTTCTATCAATGCAGAAAATCATAAAATCCTTTCATAATAAAAACCCTATGAAATATATATATATATATATATATTTGCAAAGAATATGCAAAATTCTTCCATATAAGAAAGGGGACATATTAAAACCTCATACCCAACATCATGCTAAATGGGAAAAGGTTTAAATCTTTCCCTCTAAGATCAGAAGCAAGAGATGTATACCCACTATCACCACTAAAAAAGAAGAGTGAAGTCAGAAGACTCACACTTCCTGACATTGAAGTGTATTTCCAACTAGTGGTCAAAACAGCTTGGTATTAGCATAAGGATAGACACACTCATCAATGAAATCAAATTGAGGGTTCAGAAATATACGCACCCCTCTAAGGTAAACTGATCTTTTATAAAACTACTAATTCCACTTTACTAATACAGAACAGTGTCTTTAACAAATGACTCTTTGAGAACTGGACATCCATAAACAAAAGAAAGAAAGAGGACCCCTTCCTGCTCCCAAAATAATAATCAACTCAAAATGCATCACAGACTGAAATATAAAATTCAATACCACAAAACTCCTAGAAAACAATGTAAGGAAATATCTACAGGACATTATAGTATGTATATCCAAAGCACAAGCAACAAAAGAGAAAATTGACAAATGAGACCTCCTCATAAAAATTACTTCTGCACATAAAGGGATTTTGTGCAGAGGGCAAAAAGGCAGTCCACTCTCAAAAATGGGAGAAAATATTTGGAGATGACCCATCTGACAAGGATGTATTATCCATGATATATAAACAGACCCTACAACTCAACAATTAAAAGACAAATGACCTCATTAAAAAATGGACAAAAAAGCTGAATAAACCTTTTTTTTAAGGAGAAATACAAATGGCAAAAAATTTATCAACATCACTGGCTATCAGGTAATTGCAAATCAAATTACAATGAGATATTATTTTACAACTACTATTATGACTACTATCAAAAAAATAAAAAGCAGAAAACTACAAATGTGGGAGAGGATATGGAGAGATAAGAATGCTTATATGCTGTTCATAGGAATGTAGAATTGTTCAGTCACTGTGAACATCTTTTTTGGCATTTCCTAAGGAAGTTAGATATAAATCTGCCATTTGACATGGCCATATCACTATTAAGTTTATACCAAGAACTGAGAGCAGAGACACAAACAGACATAAACTAAATAAAATGAACAAACTCATGGAGTTAATAAATAGAATATGTCACTAGAGAATAGAATGTGGTTAAAGAATGGAAAGCTGAGGTTTAATCTGTGCAGAAGTTGTAGAAAAGTTTTTTCTAAAGTTTTTTCCTAAAGCTTAGAAATTAAGAAACATTAATGTTATTTTTTTAATAAACCTCTATTTTGTAGTGCTAACATATTGGTATGATACTGATTTTTTTTTTACTTTTATTCTTGGAGTGATGAAAATGTTCTAATAGTGATTGAAGTGATGAAAACACTACTCCGATTATACCAAAAGTCATTGATTGTAAACTTTGGATAAATTGTATGGTTTATGAACCAAAAAAAAAAAAAAAAAGAAAAAAATAGTGGGCTTGGGTGGGGAAAAGATGCACTAAGATTAAGGTATGGATTGAAGTTAGTAGTGATACACTGATAATATTTTTTCATAAATCCATGTTTTACAAATATTTCACAGTGATGCAGGGTGTTAGTAGTGGAGTGAGGTACAGAAGTCCTCTATGATGTCATGCATATCTGTTTGGTAAGTTCACATCTTTTACTATATACTTATTGTTTATGTGTGTTCTTGTATGAATGATATACTTCAATAAATTTTTCATTTAAAAAAATGAAAACTGGATTTCATTAAAATTCTGAATCCATTGAATAAAACCATCAATAGAGACAACAATGCAAAAAAAAATGGTTTAGATGTCATTCAAATCAATATCTGAGAATGGATTCAAATCCAATATATAAACAACTCCTGCAACACATCCTATTATAAAATAGACACAAAAGTCTTGAAGAGAAATTTTACAATGGAGAATATTTAATTTCTCAATAACCATTAAAAATATACTCAACATGAGTACTTATCCTGGACAAGAATATTGACACCACTCTAATGTACAATTAGATACTATCTTTGCTAAAGTTTTTAGGAATCTGAGTTCAAGTTTTGATACATATGTTGAATAAATAGAATTCACATACATTGTGGGTGGGCATGTAAAATATTGTAGCCACTTTGGAGTAAAAAAACAAACTTGTCATTACATATCATGATGAAACATACATCTTTATGATCCAGCAACTTGTCTTCTACATACTCAAAAGAAATTAGTGTTTATGTCCACCAAATTATAAGAACAACACTTTCATAGGGTATTTATTTTTCTTATAAGCCCAAATATGGTAACAACTAAAATGTCTATTTTCAGTAGAACAGATAAAATGTGGACAAGTTAAATAATTGATTACACCCAGCAATGAAATACACACACACACACACAAACAAACATATAAAACATAGAAGAATGAAGAAGACATGGTGAGAAAAAGAATTCATCTAACAAAAGAGAACCTATTGTATAATTCTATTTTTATTTATTCAAATATTCATAGGAATCAATGAGATGAATTACAAATATTCATACATCTGTGAGGAATTGACACTAGTAAACCAAAAAAAGCATATGTAGACAAACAACAGCAGAGAAAATCCAATGCCACTGGCACCACACTTCAGTAAATGGGAACAGAATTTCTTCAGGCTGAAGGAAAGCCATGAGAAATGAAACGGTGGATGCAGCAAAGAATAAAGAGCACTAGAAAATATAAATACATAGGTTCATGGAATTTGTGGAAACATTAAGTAAGTATGAAAATGAAAACAAAATAATAAAAAAGTAAAATATAAGATTATATGACAAAATCTACAAGAAGAGAAAAATTTAAAAAGAAGATAATTTCTATGAATCTGATAGAAGAAAAAAGAACAAATAACAGATGGGAGAAATATTTGACAAAAATCCTGGTAGTAGACACAAAGTTAACATGTAACATAATTATATTAAATGGAAATAAACTAAAAAACTATTAAAATCCAAATATTTTCAGAATGGATTAAAACACAACAACTTTGGGAGAGGGACAAGTTGGCATCAGTTTAAGTGGGCACTCACCATCTTTCTCACAAAAGACAGCTGACTGGGGACAGGATCTTTCCCAAGTGAGCTCTCCTGGAGCCCACGGAGTGAGATCCTTTGGGACATCGATCTGGAGGGAGCTGCAGATAGATTGCTCAAGGTAACCCATGAGGTTTAGCCTCGACCTGAAAATCATATATGCAGACAGCTAAGCCCAACCCTAGGGTGAGCCCCAATTCCCACAGGCAACCCAGCAAGAGAGCATTCTCCAAGAGTGGGAGGGTTTTGGGAAAGAGTGGATAGGGGTTTCCTTTCTGTGGGTTCAGTTGCCTGGACCCCCTTAGAACTTTGGGGAGCACACCAGATGGCTTGAAGTGGCAACAGCCTGAGTGGAGAGGTGAGTCTGCTGAGGAAGCCTGATTTACCTAGCTTCTCTGGGCTATGGAGGATTGGCTTGGGAAAGGGCAGACCCAACCAATTTTATAGTTCCACACTGGGGATGATCAGAATTTCAGGTCCCCTAAAGAAGTCAGGCAGTGGATAGTGTTTAATAAGATTTCACAAGCCTATTTAGTGTCACCTGGGAGGAGGGGGTGGTCTAGAAGAGGCTTGTAAATCATTTTGTTGTGGTGAACTTGGTTGTCTGGACCCCCTTAGAACTTTGGGGAGCTCACTAGCCAGCTTGAAGTGGCACCAGGCTGAGGGGAGAGGTGAATCTGCTGAGTAAGTCTGATTTACCTAACTGCTCTGGGATACAGAGGCTCGGTTTCAGAGAGGGCAGACTCAGCCAATTTAATAGTTCCACACTGAGGACTATCAGAATTTCAACTCCCCTAAGGGAGTCAGGCAGTGGGTAGTGCTTAATAAGTTTTCACAAACCTATTTAGGGTCCCCTGGGAGGAGATTGTGGTCTACAAGAGGCTTGTAAACCATTTTAGTGAGGTGAACTCAGTCATCAGGGTCCAATTTTAATTTCAAAAGGGAACTCAACCTTACCAGGAGAGGGGAAAGGTGATCTGCTCATACAGCCTGCTGAATCCTGCTGCCACAGGAGAGTAAAAGCTTCACAAGGGAAACTGACTAAATAGCTTTCTGAAGAGCTAACTGAGCCAATTAGTAATATAGCTAAGTGAAGGAATTTCTGTCTTGAATTTATGAGGTCCCTAGTTCAATTTCTGGCTCTTCCAAGAGTAGTGATTTACAGGGATATCTAACATCCAACTAATAATGTAGGACAGGGAAAACACAGACATTATTATTGTACTAATTTCTTTTGGGTCCCTTATTTCTCCAAAAAAAAAAAAAGTCACTTAAAAAAATAATTTAACTTATTCTACGCACTAAAATCTGCCTCAAAACCTGTAGAGAAAAGCCTGCAGGGTAATTGATTGATGCACACAGGCAGACTGAGAGGCTCCACAAGAGCCGGAGAAGGAAAACTGTTCTTCCTTAACTTTGTATCAGTCCTTGCTTGTGTGTTTGTTTCTTTGTTTGTTTGCTTGTTTGTTTCTTGCTTTTCTTTCCTCTTTCCTCCCCTACCTTTTTTTAAATTTGGTGTTGCAAGCTTGTTTCTTTTTTGCTGTGCTTCTTCTTCCTTGATTTCCCATTTTCTGTGTATGTTGATTTTGTCTACCAATGATATCTCTTTTCCTTCCTTCATCTTTCTATCTTCTGCCTTCTGTTGTGATTCTTACATTCCACCTTTTTTCATTAGACCTCACCTTTACTGTTTTCGATTTCTATCCTGTCTATTCTGTTTTCTTTTTTATTATTATTATTAACTTTTTTCTTTTCAGCCCTTTTTTTTACTCTTTCTCTGTCTCTTCATGATTCTGGCCTTTTAAACCATTCTATATATTTTTCTCTATTTGGTTTCCCATTCCATTGTAGATACTCCACTTTTTTTTCCCTATTACTGTACACTGCTTACACGAGTTAAATATTGATTTTACCAGGTCTTATATGGTACATCTTCTAACTTTTATTATTATTACTATTTTCCTTTTCCCTTTCTTACTTCTTTCTCTAGCCCTAATCTTTCTTCCTTCAAGGGAACATAGAAAACAGCAAGGAAATAAAACAAGAAGAACAAAGTGTCAAAGAGAAAATTTAACACACACACAGAACCACCAGCTAAATAAAACTCTAAAGCAGTGAGAGAAGCTAATCAACTGAATAAACACATCAAGACAAAATGATGATCAGAGGGCAACAAAAAATTACAAACCACACTGAGAAACAGGAAAACATGGAACAGTCCAATGAACAAACTAAAAACCAGGAAGAGATGCAGAACATTGATCAACTAATCAAAGCTATCCAAACAAATATCATGAACCAACTTAGTGAAATGAAGGAAGAGATTAAGGATATTAAAAAGACACTGGAAGAACATATGGAAGAAATTATAAACATACATAAAAAAATGACGGATATGATTGTGAAGAATGGCACAATCTAAGAAATCAAAAAGGCACTTGAATCACATAACAGCAGATTTGAACAGGCAGAGGAAAGAATTAGTGATGTGGAAGACAGTTCATCTAAAATCAAACACATAGTAGAACAGATAGATAAAAAGATATAAAAGTCCAGCAGGTACTTATGGATTTAAACGACAACACAAAACATGCAAACATATACATTATAGGCATCCCAGAGGGAGAAGAGAAGGGAAAGGCAACAAAAGGAATGTTGAAGGAAATACTGGCTGGAAAATTCCCAACCCTATTGAGGGAGATGAATGTACCTCTCCAGGAAGCACAGTGCACCCCAAACAGTATAAATCCCAAGAGGGCTTCTACAAGACATATACTTGTCAAAATATCCAATGCTCAAGAGGAAGAGAAAATACTCCAGGCAGCAAGAGAAAAGAGAACCATCATATATAAGGTTAGCTCAATAAGATTAAGGGCTGAGTTCTAATCTGAAACCATGGAGGAAAGAAGACAGTGGTATGACATAGTCAAGGTACTCAAAGAAAGAAACTTCCAGCTACAAATTCTCTATCCAGCAAAGCTAGCTTTCAAAAATGATGGACATTTCAAAATATTCACAGAAAAACAGAAATTAAGAGAGTATGCCAATAAGAAACCTGACCTTCAAGAAATGCTAAAGGAAGTTCTACAGGTGGAAAGGAAAAAACAGAGATAGAGAGATAGAGGAGAGAGTAAGAACAACTAAAAAGACAAAAAGAGTAATAAAAACAACATATGACATACATATACCCAAATAAAATATGGCTGATGTAAGAAATTCATTGAGAGTATTAACACTGAATGTTAATGGATTAAAATCGCCAGTCAAGAGACACAGATTGGGAGAACAGATAAGGATATATGAACTATCTATATGTACTATGCAAGAAACCACCTTAGAGTCAGGGATTCAAGGAAGCTGAAAGTGAATGTCTGGAAAACAATTTTACAAGCAAACAATAACCAAAAAAAGAGGGGGAGTAGCTATCCTAATATCAGACAAAATAGACTTTAAATGCAAAACTATTGTAAGAGACAAAGATAGACACTGTATATTAGAAAAAGGGGTAATCTTTCAAGAAGAAAGAACAATTATAAACATTTATGCATTAATCAGGGTGCCTCAAAATACATGAGGCAAACTCTGGAAAGACTAAGTGAAGAGATAAATGCTTCTACAATTAGAGTGGGGGACTTTAAGACACCATTATCACCATTAGATAGAACATCTAGATGGAGAATCAATAAAGAAACAAAGACTCTGAATAATATATTAGAGGAGCTGGACCTAATTGACATATACAGAACGCTAGACGCAAATAAAGTGGAATATACATTCTTCTCGAGTGCAATGGATCATACTCCAAGATAGACCACATGCTAGGCCACAGAACAACTCTCAATGAATTCAGAAAGATAGAGATTATGCAAAGTAATTTCTTTGACCACAATGGAATGAAATTGGAAATCACTAAAAACCAGAAGACCAGAATAGGCACAGAGATATAGAAGTGAATCAACACACTCTTAGACAAACAGTGTGGTCAAGGAGGAAATTGCAAGAGAAATCAGTAACTACCTTGAAATGAATGAAAATGACAAGACAACATATCAAAGCCTATGGGATGCAGCCAAAGCTGTACTTATAAGGAAATTCATACCATAAATGCATATATTAAAAAGAATAAATAGCCAAAATTGAAGACCTAAATGCACACGTGGAGGAATTGGGAAAACAAAAACAAACTAACCACAAAGGCAGTAGAAGGAAGGAAATAACAAAGATTAGAGTAGAACTAAATGAAATAGAAAATAAGAAAGCACGAGAAAAAATAAACAAAACCAAAAGCTGGTTCTTTGAGAAGATCAATAAAATTGACCAACCCTTAGCCTAAGTAACAAATAAAAAGTGAGAGCAGTTTCAAATACACAAAATGAGGAATGAGGAAGGTGATATCACTACTGACCCCACAGAAATAGAGTATCATAAGAGGATACTTTGAAAAATTATATGCCAACAAGAATGATAATTTAGAGGAAATTGAAAAATTTCCTTAACAAGCAGCCTAACAAGCTGCCTACATTGACTTAACAAGCAGCCTACATGAGCAAAAGAAGAAATTGATTAACTCAACAGTCCAATGACAAGTAAAGAGATAGACTCAGTAATCAAAACCTCCCTACTAAGAAGAACCCAGGACCAGGCAGCATCACAAGTGAATTCTAACAAACATTATGGAAAGAGCTAACACCTGCTTAAGCAATTACAAAAAATAGAAGTAGAAGGAACATTGCTTAACTCATTCTATGATACCAACATTACCCTAATACTAGAGCCAAACAAAGGTTCTACAAGAAAGGAAAATTACAGACCAATCTCTCTAATGAACCTAGATACTAAAGTCCTCAAGAAAATACTTGCTAATTGTATTAAAATGCATATCAAGAGAATTAGACACCATGACCAATTGTGTTTCATGCTGGGTATGCAAGTATAGTTCAACATAAGAAAATCAAAGTAATACACCACATAAACAGATTGAAATAAAAAAATCACATGATCATCTCTATAGGTGCAGAAAATGCATTGGACAAAATACAGCACCCTTTCCTGATAAAAACACTACAATAGAAGGATACTTTCTGAACATGATAAAGGCTATATATGGAAAACACAAAGCAAACACCATCTTCAATGGTGAAATCCTAAAATCCTTCCCTCTGAGATCCGGAAAAAGACAAGGATGCCCACTATCACCACTCCTATTTAACATCATCTTAGAAATACTTGTTCAAGCACTGACGGAAGAAAAAGATATAAAAGGTATCCAAATTGTAAAAGAAGAACTAAAAATTTCATTATTTGCAGACGACATGATCCTATACATAGAAAGTCCTGAGAAATCTACAACAAAGCTTCTAGAACTTATAAAGAAGTTCAGTAAAGATACAGGCTATAAGATTGATGCTCAAAAATCAGTAGCATTTCTGGACACCAATAATAAGTAATCTGAGGAGGAAATTAAGAAAAAAAATACCATTTACAATAGTAACTAAAAGAATCAAATACCTCAAATACCTAAGAATAAATTTAACTAAAGATGTATAGGACTTATGTACAGAAAACTACACAAAACTCCTAAAGTAAATCAAAGAAGACTTACATAAATGGAAGAATATTCCCTGTTCATAGATAGGAAGACTAAAGATCATCAAGATGTCTATCCTACCCAAACTAATCTACAGATTTAATGCAATCCCAATAAAAATCACCACTGTGTTTTTAATGAATTGGAAAAACTAACTACAAAATTTATTGGGAAGGGTAAGAAGCCCCAAATCACCAAAGACATATTGAAAAAGAAAAATGAATTTGGAATTATCACACTACCTGACTTTAAAACATACTACAGGGAGGGGGCAAGATGGCGTTGGTGTAGGAGGGCGCACACTGCAAGCTCCCAGAGCAAGGCGGATTGGGGATGGGGTCCTGCCCGGGGGTCTGTGCTGTGCACGCGTGGAGTGAGAAGCTTGGGACATCTATCTGCGCGGATCAGCGGCGTGGACCGAACGGTGGAGATTCGTGAGTTTTGAGGCTGCCGGTGGAGGTTGGCACAGGCGGCTGAGCCCCGCGGTTACGGAAATAAAAAATAAAACGGCCATTTGGAGCCGCGGGCGGGGGCGAAAAAGTTTTATTTTCTGGGGAGCTGGCTGCCTGGCGCCCCTTGGACCTTGTGTGAGCAGAGCAAAAAGCTAGTCAGCACCCGGTGAACAGGAGGGGGATTTTGGTCGGGGAACGGAGCTGATCTCCCTAGCCACCCAGGGATAAGACCCGGGCCGCAGCGGAGCCAGGAGGAAGGGACACTTCCCAAAGAAGGGAGGGTTCGGTTGGAAAACAGGGAAGGGTATTTTATATTTTTAGACATCGATCTGGCTGCCTGCACCGCCCCATAGCTTTGGGGAGCAGATAAGCCGAACTGAAGCAGCACCAGGCTGAGCGCAGACGCGAATCTGCACTAAAACTGATTTACTGAGCAGCCCGGTGACGCTGGAGCTCGGCGCCAGAAGGGGCGGAATCCGCCGTCTTTAGCAATCTTCACTGACTAACATCAGAGTTTCAGCTAACCTGGGCAGTCCGGAAAGTGGGACGTGCTTGATTAATTTCCACGGGCCCAGCTAGGGTCCCTTCCGTAAGGGGGTAGGTCTAGAAGAGGAATTATTTTGGGTCCTGCATTTGGCTAAAAAAAAAAGTGAGGTCACCTCAACAATTGAAAAATAAATTCTTTTTAATTTAGTTTAATAGCTAAAAGCTGCTTCAGGACCTGCATATAGAACCCTGTGGGGAAATTCATTGATAAACACAAGTAGGCAGGAAGGATCCACTTGGACCCTAGTGGTATCATTGACCCCCCTTGTTTCCTTCTTCTTTTTTTCTTTTTTTTATTTTTTATTAGTATTAACTTTTTCCTTTCAGACCTTTCTCTACTATTTCTCTACCTCCTCATAATTCTAGCCTTCTAAATTACTATATATATATATTCCTCCATTTGTTTTCCCAGTCCATTATAGGAACTCCATATTTTTTCCTAGTACTCTACACTGCCTACACAAGTTAAATATTCATCTCATTGAATCTCATTTTGCCCCTCTTCTAACTTTTATCAACATTTCTATTATCCTTCTGCCTTCCTTACATCTTTTGATTCCTCTGGCCCTAACCTTTTGCCTTCAAGGGAACATAGAAAGAAGTAAGGAAATAAAATAAGAAGAAAAACTGCCAAAGAGAAAACTTAACTCACACGCAGAACCAACAGCTAAATAAAATTCTAGAGCATAGAGAAAAGCTAATCAACTGAACAAACCCATCAAAATAATATGATGACCAGAGGGCAACAGAAAAATACAAATGACTCTGAAAAACTGGAAAACATGGACCAGTCCAGTGACAAAATAAAAACCAGGAAGCAATGCAGTACATCGAACAACTAATCAAAGCTATCCAAACAAATATCATGGACCAACTTAAAGAACTGAAGGAAGAGATTAAGGATATAAAGAAGACACTGGGAGAACATACTGAA
>JAKSZT010054112.1:1768492-1819001 GCA_026826555.1 Tolypeutes matacus
CACCGAAAAACCAGCAACTAAGGTTGCGCGGGCAGGATGCCTCTCTCCTACATCAGAGATTCCAAGGATTGAATCCCAGTGAAGACAGGAGGAGAAGGATGAGAAGAGAGGGCAGAAAATGGACACAGAGTTGCCAGCGAATGGACACAGAAACAGCAAAAACGGGGGGGAGGGGGAAGGGGTGTAAAAATGGATAAAAGTAAATAAATAAATAAATCCTTAAAAAAAAAAAAGAAAAAAAAAGAATGGAGAACTGATATGTCAAATTTTATACAAATATGAACTCATAATGGATCAAAGACCTAATATTAAATCCAAAGCTATAAAACTCCTAGAAGAAAATGTAGGGAACATCTTCAATATCTTGTGGTAAGTTCATTAATTATCATCAATTCAAGTACCAATATAATCTCACTAATTTCTGTTTAGAATATAAATATTCAGAATTATTTCAGAAAATTCAGAAAACAGTTTGGAAGTTTCTGTTAGAGTTAAACATGTGCCTGCATTAACTACAGCCAAGCAATTTATTTTTAGGTAAACACCCAAGAATTTTAAGTTTCCATACCCACATAAAATTTTGTACAAGAAGATTGTGGGTATTTTTATTCATTATGACCATAAGTTTCCAATATTAAATAAAGAAATAAAAGTACACAGAGAGGGGGAACATGAAAGAAAAAGAAAGAAAAAAGAAATAAAGAGAAAAAAAAGTGAATATGTAGATTGTATACTTTGAATTACATGACAATTTGGACATTTTATAGATAACCTGATATTATGTATTTGACTAGATTATATTTCTTATATTTTTAAATTTCTGAATAGAAAAGGAATGAAGATATTTATCAATGAATTTATTTAGTAAATATTTTTTGGAGTCTACCTCTTTCCAGTCAGTAGACTACTCAAGGGTTTTTATGCTGTGCAATCTAAACCAAAAAGTGGTTGATTTTTAAAATTTTTAAAAATACTTTAGATTACATAAATGTTACATATGAAATATAGGGAATTCCCATTTGTTATACCCCCTACCCCTTCCACACTTTCCCACATTAACAACATCCTTCATTAGTGTGGTACATTTGTTGCTATTTTTGAACACATATTGGAGCATTGACATTAAGAGGAAAACAAAACCAACCTGGGTTGTCACATTCAAAGCTCAGATTGTTCAATAGCATTTTATATCCCATTCAGGCCACTATTAATGAAGACAACTGCCCTGTACAGAGCTTTGCAATTTCTCTACACTTTTCAGAAGATCAAAAATGCTAGTAACTCCAGCAGGATAGATAGGAGTGGATGGAGGTAGTGTTGGGGGAAAAAAATCACCTGATGTTTATTAACCATGCATAGAATTGATTGCTACAATTTACTCCTTTGTGATTTTTTTCCTCTTTCAAGATTCTCCTTGAGGTTTACTTAAATAAAAAGTCATTTTGAGTATGTTAGTACTTGTGCCCACGATATATTATAAATAAGACCAGGTGGGCTGGTAACTCTGGCTATGTTCCAATTGTAATAGTTTTTTCTTTTTTTTTTTTTAAAGATTTTATTTATTTATTCATTTATCCCCCCCTTGCTGCTTGTGCTCACTGGGTCAGCTAACCACGCCGCGCGGGCGGGCTTGCCTTCACCAGGAGGCCCCGGGAACCGAACCCGGGGCCTCCCATATGGTAAACGGGAGCCCTACTGATTGAGCCACAGCCGCTTCCCGAGTAATAGTTTTGTTTAATATTATTTTAGAGTATTTGAAATTTTTTTTCACAAAGGTCTATTTTTTGCTAATAAGTTTGTGAAAATAGGTAAATAAATTTAGCTTTTTTTTTTAAGTGGTTGCTAAAATTGCATTTGTAAATATTTCATTTCCTCAAAAGTCTCATGACCCTCATGATTTCCTTATTACTTAGGGTGTAAGTAAATGTACTTAGAAGAGGTGTGATAATAGTGTAGAACACTGGATTAGTTTATCCTATTCACTTGTGCCTAAGGAATATGACCTTAAACTGGTGGAGTGTAATCCCATAAAATATAGTTGCCACAATCACTTGGAAGGAAAATGTGGAGACAGCTTTTGCCTGTCCTTCATTGAAGTTCACCTGGAACACCACAGAGAACACATGGGCATAGGAAGCTGCAATGGCCATGAATGATAGCAAAAGAATAACAAGGTTTTGATACAGGGAAGTTTCTTGACACATTAATGGCAAGAGTGATGGAACTTCAAAGAAAAAAATAGTTAATGGAAGTTAGAATACACATAAAGTGTGTATTAAAAAATTGATGGAACTACTGACCCATGCCCATATGTCCATGAACAAATAGTTCATTTTGCTCAAGAGCACAGGATAAACTAAAGTGTGGCTGAAACTGTAGAGGTTTGAATATTGCTGACCCAACATGTAACGGTCTTACTATATGAAAGAAATTCATTTTCATCTTAGGCACATGGGCAGAGAAATATATCATGTTAACCAAAGAGAGCTTACTGAATAGCAAGTACATTGGAATGTGGAGTCTGATGTCCATTTCAATGAGATGAATCAATAGGATATTCTCATTATCACCACTGAAGTGAGGATGCTGATAGTAAGAAAGAATAAAGTGTTCATTTCATCATATTGGGGAAAAAAAGTATAAAATTTATTCCAAAACTTTTAGTTTCTGTCTTCAAGATTTAAATCAAAATATCAAAGCAGAAAACACTTTGATATTTCATATAAAAGTGACTGTCTTATAAGAGAATAAATAATCATTACCAAATGCAATGGAGTTTTCCTGACTCACGTTAGGAGAATATGTCTCTTCCTTTTTCAATACACTAACTTTGTGTCAAATGAGCAAGAACATCTTTCAAAAATAATTAAATGGATATCCCATAGGATAGAAGGGGGGTGGTGTTTCCCCAGCTCTCTGGGAAACTACCAGGTAATTTTAGTCCACAAGAGCTGAATAATTGGACACCTGTGGCTCCATAACTGAGCCCTCAATAAGATAGGATGAGAGCTGCGTTTCTTTAGGATCTCTGGGCATTTGGAGGCAATTTCAGCCTTCATGGCTGGACTGTTGGACACCTGTGGCTCCACCCCATCTCCCATAGGATAGGAGGGGAACTGTGATTCCTCAGCCTCTCTTGGCAACTGCAGGTGCTTTTGGCCCCCATAGACTGGTTTGTTGTTGACCTGTGTTTCTGTCCACACTCCTTAAATGGCAGAGGGGACAGTACACCTCAGCCTCTAAGGGCAACTACAGGTGATTACAGACAAAATAGGCAAGACCTTTGGACATTCAGTAGGGTCTGTCACCAACCCTGACAAAAGGAGGGAAGCAAGTGATACATCAGTCTACCTGGGTAACTGTGATGGTTAGGCTAATGTGTCAACTTGGCCAGGTAATTATGTCCAGGTGTTTGGTCAAGGGAGCACTGGGCTAATTGTAATACAAGGACATTTATGGACTTTGGTCACTGGTGAGTTTACTGCATGGATGGCTGATTACATCTGCATCAATCAGGGAGAGTGCCATCAACAATGGCTGATGCTTTATCCAATCAATTGAATGCCTTAAAAGGGGAAGTGGTTCAGCATTCAGAGAGAATTTCCCAGCTCATCTTTGGACAGCCATCTCCTGGGAACTCATTAAAGATCTTCATTGGACTTGCATCAAAGGCCCTGGTTTGCAGCTTACCTGTGGAACCTGTACTTGTGCATCCCCACAGTCACATGAGAGACTCATAAAATATCATATTATTGACAGATATCTCCTTTTGATTTTGTTCCCTAGAGTACCCTGACTAACACAGCAATTATGGTCAGTTTTGACTCAATACTGTATTCTGCTGCCCATACCTACAGCTCAACCCTCAGATCAGCTGGGGAGGAAGGGATATAAAGCTTTATTAGTTTCTCTGGGCAACTACAGATAGTCTTGATCTGCACAGCTAGGATTGCTTTTCACCTCTGTAGCTCTATCCCTATCCTTGGCACGGGAGAAGGGTGGGATAAGCATCTTTGGTTTCTGGAGAAATGCAGGTAGCTTCAGCCTCCAAAGCATACAGTTCCAACTATATCTGTGGCTCAAACTACACAACTCACCAGGGAGAAAGGACAAGAAAGCCCAAACTAAGGAGGGACACTGGACTAGAAAAAGTACATCTAGGAAGCCAGTTGCCAAGACACTAACAAAAAATTACAAACCATATAAATAAACAGAAAATATGCCCCAGTCAAAGCAGCAAGGTAAGCCTCCAGATGACACAAAGAAGTTGAGACGATAATCATAGATATTCAAACAAATCTCCTTAATAAATTCAATGAGATATCTGAACAGAATAAGGATATTAAGAAGATAATGGCCATCCCAGGGAATGGAGAGGGCCTGCATCTGCAGGCAGGATCATCCCACCCACCATATCCATGGGATATAAGCCCTCTCTCACTTGGAGTTGGAGTGGACATCACCATCCCAGTCGCCTCTGGATTGGGGGAAGAACTATGGACTAGAGTGGACTTGATGGTATTCTCTTGCTCACATATGGTGATTCTTGCAATGCAAGAAATTATAACAATGAGGTGGAGCCAGTGGCCACTTGACAGTTTTTTGGGTAGGGAGGGGATGAGCAGTTGAAATACAGGGGCTTCTTTGGGAGTTGGAGGTTGTCCTGAGTACTGTTGTGGCAATGGATGTAGGCCATTTTAAATCAGCACACACCACTCAGAACTGAGTGGGAGAGAGTGTGGTCTACAGTGTGAACTGTGGTCTATGGTTGGTGGCAAGGCTCCAGGATGTGTAAGTTCATTGAGGTTGGTGGGCCACACTATGGGAGATGTTTGTGTTGGATGTGGTGGGAGGTGTGGGAGGTGGGCAACATGGGAATCCGAGTGGGTTCCGTATAATATTTTAGGTAATCTAAGCACCTCTTAAAATATATGTATATATATATATATATATATATAAAGTAACATTTTTGTAAGCAAATACACATATATGCATATATATTTATATATCATTTTACAAATGTTTGTATGTATTGTGAGAATTTTGATTTTTACCCATAATAAAAAAATAAATAAATAAAAAAATAAAATAAAATAAATAAAATAAAACATACTACAAAGCTATAGTGGTCAAACCTGCATGGTATTGGCACAGGGATAGACATACTGTCCAATGGAACTGAATTGAGAGTTCTGATATAGATCCTCGCATATACAGTCATCTGATTTGACAAGGCTACCAAGCCCACTCATTTGGGAAAGAATGGCTACTTCAACAAGTGGTGCTTGTAGAACTGGATATCTATATCCAAAAAAGTGAGAGAGGAACACCATCTCACACCTTATACAAAAATCAACTCAAGATGGATCAAAGATCTAAATATAAGAGACGAGACCATAAAGACCTTGGAAGATAATGAAGGGAAGCGTCTACAGGACCTTGTAATAAGAAATGGTTTCATGAACTTCACACTCAAAGCACGAGCTACAAAAGAAAAAATAGATAAATGGATTCTCTTCAAAATTAAATACTTTTGCACCTCAAAGGATGTTAACAAGAAAATAAAAAAGCAGCCTACAGAATGGGAGAAAATATTTGGCAAACATATATCTGATAAGAGCCTAATATCCTGCATATATAAAGAAATCATACACCTTGAAAATAAAAAGACAAACAACCCATTTAAAAAATGGGCAAGTGTCTGAAATGACTCTTCTCCAAGGAAGAAATACAAATACAAAAAAATACATGAAAAAATGCTCAACAACACCAGCTATTAGGGAAATGCAAATCAAAACCACAATGAGATACCATCTTACACCCATTAGAATGGTGGCTATTTAAAAAAAAAAAGAATATAAGTGTTGGAGAGATTGGGGAGGAATGTGAATATTCATCCACTGCTGGTGAGATTATGGAATGGTCCAGCCACTGTGGAGGACAGTATGGCTGTTCCTCAAAAAACTAACTATAGGTCTTCCATATGATCCAGCGATTTCACTGCTATGTATATACCCAGAGGAAATGAAGGCAAAGAAACAAACAGATATATGCACACCAATGTTCATAGCAGCACTGTTCACTATTGCCAAAAACTGGAATCAATCCAGGTGCCCATCGAGAGATGAATGGATAAACAAAATGTGGTACATATATACAATGGAATATTACTCAGCTGTAAAAAGGAATAAGGTGCTAACATATGGCATAATATGGAGGAAACTTGAAGATCTTATGATGCATGAAGCAATCCAGGCATTGAAGGATGAGCAATACATGACTTCATTGATATGAAATAATGAAATTGAGCAGTTTCAGAGAGCTATTGTCTGAAAGATAGGTTTAAAAGAGAAAGAGAAGGTAGTGAGCCATCTCCCATACAGACGTAATATATGGTAAAGTGATAGAGTGCAGTTGCATATTGAAGGGATAGGACATGTGGGTAGTGGTATTATTGGGTTTGGTGGTGCAGGGTTGACAGGTGGGTAGATTGGGGAGGGTAGATTAGAATACCCAGGATACTGGGGGGAGAGATGGGAGAGAGACCAGGTGAACACTTGGGCTTTTTGGGTATGAAGTTGAAAATACAGAGTTGTGAATGCTTTTATGGCAATATGACAAGGAAAGATCACTGGTTTAGGGTGTTGGTTGGGGGAGTAATCAGGAGAGGGTGGACCTGGAGCAGGCTTCTACGGAGTGTGTGAGTGTTCATCTTGTCATAATGTGTTGTATCAGTGGGTTTACACCCACATAAGGAGTGGGAAGGTGTTGAACTCCCATCTTTGGGAGGACCAATTCATTCAGAAATAGATAGGCAGAGGCCTCTCAAGAGCAAGGGCAGTTCCTAATAGGGGAGGACAAAGCAGTGTGTCAAAACCTCTTGTTGCATGTAACGATGAACCTTGTCATCCAATGAGTCAAGCCAGTGTGTCGTCATGGGCCCCAGGGGGATGGGGAGGTAGGAAGAGAATAGATCAAACAGGGGGTATTTAGTGGTCAGTGGAAATGTTTTTCATTACCTTACACTGATGGACACAGGACATGGTAAATATCATCATAATTTATTAAAGTGTATGGTCTAAAATGTAAACCATACTGTAAACCAGTGACAATTTTAGTAGCTATGCTTCACTATTTATATATCAGTATAACAATGCTACCATTCAGATATAAAAAGATTTTAATATGGGGTGAGGAAAGGGGGAGGAGTTTGAGTATACGAAAGTCTCTTGTATTCTGTGTGTAAGTTTGCTGTGACCTGAAACTTCTTCGAAAGCAAAATAAAAAATAGTGAGACACTGTGGAATGAGAAGGGGAAGGTGCCATGGTACAGACTAGACACCAGGTATTACACTGACAAAAGGCAAAATTTTAAAGAAATTTTTTTTCATTTTTTAAATATCCCAATCTTTTAATTTTTTAAAGTTTTTATAAGTTTTCATTTATTTTATCTCTTACATTTAAACTTATGATTATTATTTCATTTTCCTATTAATTATATTTGTCTATTGTATTGGTTTCATCTTTCAAGAAGCTTTGAATCACAGAAGGGTTACAACTGGTGTGGGAGAAGATGGGGGATGCATGGGAGGAAATTCACCTGAACATATATCCAAGGTATATAAAATTGTCCAAATGTTCAGGGGCATTGTCACAGTGGGTGGAGAATCACTCACCTGAGAAAATACTGAATTCCCATCCTGGACGGCTCTGCCATATTCTCCAAGGGAGCAGCAATAGTCCCCCAAGTGCAGGAACAGTGTCTTGAAAATGAGAATGATTCACTTATGGGCCCTTGTTATTGATGACTAGCCTTAAGAGTCCTTGCTCTTGAAATTAAAACTTAGCCTATTGTTTTGGGGTGCCTAAGGGTTGCCTCCTGAGAGCCTCCTTGTTGCTCAAATGTGGCCTCTTTCTAAGCCAAATTCAGCATATGAATGCATTACCTTTCTCCCAGCATGGGACCTGACCTCCAGGGATGAGTCTCCCTGGCACCAAGGGATTACTACCAAGTGCCAACTGGCAATATGGCTGGAAAAAGACCACGAATAAAAGGGGAAAAATGTAAAGACAAATGAGTTCATATGTCTAAGAGACTTCAAAGTGAGTCGGGAGGTCATCCCAGACGTAATGATTACACACATCTCAGTAGGACCTCATAGACTTCTAATGTGGATATACCCCAAATATAGGGGCTCCTGAGGGCTCTGGAGACACCCAGGTCAGGGTGGATAGTTCTGGAGTTTGGTGCCTTGCCAGTGGGCCCTACTTTGGATTTTGTGCTCCTGAGAGTGAGAGAGTTGGACTCCAATATGTCTTCCCTGCACATGGTTCATCTGTCCCTTCTATTCAAACCTATACATGGTACTGTAGTTTGTATGTGTACATCCAGAGTCTGGAGTCTTTGGGCTGTCCATGTGCCAGCTGGGCCCAGAATCTCAGTGGACCTGCAACTCCTACTCTACAGCTTAATGGACTCAACCTGGACAACTGGCAGGGAGATGATGATGGTCAACGGCCATCCCAGGGAATGGAGAGAATCTGCAGCTGCAGGCAGGATAATCCCATCCATCTTATCCATGTGATATAAGCCCCCTCTCAATTGGAGGTGGAGTGGACATCACCATCCCAGACTCCTCAGGATTGGGGAAAGAGCTATAGACTAGAGTGGACTTACTTGTATTCTATTATAGACATATTGTGATTCAAGCAATAGAGGAAATTACAACATTAATGTGGAGCCAGTGGTCACTGGACGCCTTGTGGGCAGAGAAAGTGAAAATCCATTGTAATGCAGGGGCTTTTTCGGGGCTTGGGAAATGTCCTGAGTGACATTGCAACAACAGATATTGGCCATTTTATATCATCATATAACATGCAGAACTGTGTGGGAGACAGTGTTGTCTACAAGTGAACTATGTCCATGCTTAATGGCAAAGCCAGAGAATATGTATATCAATTGCAGATGATGTGCCACACTAATGAAGGATGTTTATATGCGAGGTTGTGGGAGGTGTGGGAGTTGGGGCATATTGGAATCCCCATAATTTTTGTGTAACATTTATGTAATCTAAGTATCTTTTTAAAAAATTAAACAAAAATTTATTTGAAAAAAAATTCTCAATTAGAAAATAAAATAAAAGGTGCTGGGCAGTAATATTTAAAATAAAAGTCAAAATAGATGTTGAAAATAAAATACAAAACAAAGATAGAAGTGAAAAAAAAGATTTTTAATGAAAAAAAATGTAGACAGGGTGGCTGCATTAAAAGCAATGTCGCACTATGATAAGGTGTTAGGCATAATAGGAAAACACAGAAATTCTAAATGTGTGTGTATCTATTAACATAATTTCCAAATACAGAATGCATAATGTGTCATAACTAAAAATATATTTTTTAAATCCAAAATTATAGTTGTACATGTAAGTACAATTTAGTCGGTATATAAAATATGGAAAATCAATATAGGCATAAAATATTGGGACAGTAGAATTGACTAATTCGTTCTAGTTAGCAGATATGGATTATTATTACCAAAGATGCAGAATACACATTCTTTTCAAGTATGCTGAACCATATTTCATGACAAAGAGTGTGTTTTCAGAGCACTAGAAATCAATGATGAAAAGGGAAGTAGCACTTCTAAAAACCCTGGAGAGTTTCTGCTTTCCTGACAGAATGTAAGTGATTTACTAAAACCATTGTTTTGAGGACAACACAACAGATATCATGGAACCTCCTAATATGCACCTCTGTGGCAGGTAGTAGTCCAAATATATCATGTGTCCCATTGAGACACACTCTTGAGGGGCACCTGAGGGAGGACAGCTTGTTAACAGGATAACTGATGAAGAATCTGAGTCAGCAGAGAGGAATCCAGGTGAGGTGATTGCAGATCTCCCAGGATGGTGTATTTGGCTTATGTCACAGACTGTTAATTACATTCAACCACTTTATACTGATATTTTGGAAAAATTCAGAAGGGTTGGGTTGTCATTTAATTCATCCTTAATCTTTTGAGATTGGCCTGATTCCTGAAAAATCACTACATTTCTCAGAGAAAATCACTGTTTTCTGGGCTAAATCTGAGCTTGGGCTCTGGATTTCTCCTTCTCAACTTCTTGGTCTCTAGAATTCACAAGCATTTCATCTGATGAACCTTCATTTTATTATGGGAACAGCTATTAGTTTTCAGTTTATTTCCCCCTTAATCTTAGAATCTTTTACAGGCACAAATATATTTATATTTCTTAATTAGAAATTTTGTTCATGGATCAATTTTACATGGGTCACATTCCTTCATCACCTACATCCAATTATCACCTTTAAGTTACCTCTGGGTACTGGCTATGCTCCCGGCACTTTTTAAAGCATCATTAGCATCTCTGTTTTTTAAAGAAAGTGTACAAGGAGGCTCCTGTTATAAATCTGAATGATTCCTGTCAGGATCTCAATCATCTCAAGTAAGTATGCCCACTCTTTCTCACCTGCACCTGAAATGGGTATGGGCCTTTTTCAGAAATCCTGGCTTGCCTATCTAGTCAAAGAAAAGATAATATTAAATTGTGAGTATTTGAAGTTAATTATTTTTCCATCCTCTTCAAGTTACTACCTGAATTGCCCACATGCTTTTGAGAGAGACTGTAAATGGTATTAGAACAGAAAATATAGATGGTAATCACCCATGATGTCAACTTTTTTCATTAATTTTTCATTCATTGCCTTCAAAACTCAGTCTCAGTAGGTTTTTGGAATTTAAGCTTTCATTTGTGATTGAGCTTCACATCATTCAGACTTCTGCCTGCTTGTAATTACTCATTTTCTAGTTTTGGTTGTTGTTTCAGGTATGTGGTATACATTTATAATTTCTCAATGTACATTCTTTTTATATTATACACTTCATGTATATTATTAAAATAAAATATTATTCAATAGCATACATCCATTACTTCACCTTATTTGGGCTATTTTTAAGAGAAGTTGTGGATTTAAATAACAATCTGCATAAAATACAGGCTTCTATATATAACACTCTATAATGATCAGCTAGCATGGGTGTGGAACATTTGTCACAACTGATGATAGCACATTTTTATAAATGTACTATTAATTTAAGTCTATGGTTTAACTTAGGTTTCACTGTTCGGGTGGTGTAGTTCATGGAATTTTTAAATTATTATTTACCATATATATAATCTAACATGTATTTCCCCCTTTAGTTATATTCTAATAAATATTGCAGTGCTGATAATTCTGTTTACAATATTCTGCTACCATCACCACCATCTATTACCAAAATATTACTATCACTCCAAATAGGAGTCCTGCACATTTTAAGCCTTAACTTCCCATTCCCTAATCCCACCCTATGCCTTGGTAATCTTTATTCTAGTTTCTGACTCAATAAGTTCACTTATTTGAAATATGTCAAAACAGTGAGATCAGACATTATTTGTCTTTTGTGTCTGGTTTATTTTTCTCAACTTGATGTCTTCAAGTTTCATCCATGCTCTGGCATGTATCAGAATTCAATCGTTTTTATGGCTGAATAATATTCCATTGTATGTTTTACCACATTTTATTAGCCACTCATCAATTGATGGACACTGGCTTTACTTTCTTCCTTTGGAAATTGTGAATAATGCCACTATGAATATCGGTGTGCAAATATCTGTTTGAATCCCTACTTTCAGTTCTTTCGGGTATGTAACTAGTAATGGGATTGCCAGTTCATATGGTAATTTTATACATAGCTTTCTGAGGAACTGCCAAACTGCTTCCACAGCAGCTGCACCATTTTATACTGCCACCAGAAATGAATGAGTAATCCTATTTCTCTGCATCCTCTCCAACTCTTGCTATTTTCTGTTATTTTTTATAGCAGCCATTCTAATGGCTGTGGAATAGTATTTGTCATTTTGATTTGCATTTTCTTGTTAGCTAATGATGTTGAGTATCTTTTCAGGTAATTTTTGGCCACTTGAACTCATTTTTTGGAGAAAAGTCCACTTAAGTCTGTAGCTCATTTTAAAATTGAGTTGGTGTAATTTTGTTCTTGATTTGAAGGATTTCTTTATATATTCTGAATATTAATCCTTTATCAGGTATATGGTTTTCAAATATTTTCTTCCTCATTTAGATTGTCAATTTACTTTCACAATAAAGTCCTTTGAAGACCAAAACTTTTTTTTTTATTATTTTGATGATATATCATTTATGTATTTTTTCTCTTGTTGCTTGTGCTTTGCTTGTAAAATCAAACAAACCATTTCATAACATAGTGTCCTGAGGATGCTTCCCTGGTTTTCTTCTAGAAGTTTGATAGCTCTATCTCTTATAATGAGGTCAATGATCCATTTTGGGTTGATTTTTGTGCAACGTGTGATGTAGGGATCCTCCTTCATAATTTAAAGTTTTATTGAGATATATTCACATACCATGTAAACCTCCCAGTGTGCATAATCAATGGCTTTTAGTATAATCACAGTGCTGTGCATTCATCAACACAAAAATTTTAGAACAATTTCATTATTCCAAAAAGAAAATCTATGCACCCTATAGCAATTATCATTCAAACTCTCTGTCCTTCCCTTGTCCTATACAACCGTTAATTTAATTCCATCTTTATGAATTGAAATATATTTACATTTTACATAAATGGAGTCATTCAATATGTACCACTTTGTGTCTCCTTTATTTTCCTTAACATAATTTTTTTGCTTGATATTAACATCTGGTAATATTAACATACGTTCGTTCAGGTTCAAAGAAAAACATACTTATAAAAAGAATAGTATGACTGTGGAACACTGTCTGTATCATTCTACATTCCCAGCAACAATGAATAAGCATTCCTATCTCTCCAAATCCACTCCAACACTTGTAGTTTTCTGTGTTTTTAATAGTGGCCTTTCTAATTGGTGTGAAAAGATATTTCATTGCAGTTTTGGTTTTCATTTCTCTAATTGCTAGTGATGTTGAACATTTTTTTCTTGTGTTTTTCACTATTTGTATTTCTTCTTTGGACAATTGTCTATTCAAGTATTTTATAATTTAGTAATCAGGTCATTTGCCTTTTTATTGTTGAATTTTAGGATCTTTTTATATATCATAGATATTAGACTGTTGTCGCATGTATGATTTCCAAATATGTTCTCCATTGTGTAGGCTGCCTTTTTATCCTCTTCACAAAGTCCTTTGACATACAGAGTGTTTAATTATGAGGAGATCCTTTTTATCTAATTTTTCTTTTGTTGCTTGTGCTTTGGATGTAAGGTTTAAGAGGCCCCCACCTAGTATAAGATCTTGTAGATGTTTCCCTACATTATCTTCAAGAAGTTTTATGGTTCTGGCTTTTATGTTTAGGTATTTTATCCATTTGGGGTTGGTTGTTATATAGACAGCAAGAAGGTGTCCTCTTTCATTATTTTGGTTATGGATGTCAAATTCTTTCAGCACCATTTGTTTAAGAGACTCTTCTGTCCTAGTAAAGTGGACTTGTTAGGCTTATCAGAAGCAGTTGGCCATTGAGGTAAGGGTCTCTTTCTGAACTGTCAATTTAATTCCATTGAGCAATGTTACTATCATTATGCCAATATCATACTGTTTTGACAACTATGGCTTTGTAATATGTTGCAAGGTTAAGCAGTGAAAGTCCTCCCAAATCATTTCTAATTTTTAGGATGCTTTTGGGTATTTGGGTACATTTTCCATTCCATAAATTTTGGTAATTGCCTTTTCTCTTTCTGGAAAGTAGGCTGTTGGAATTTTGATTGATATTGCATTGAATTTACAAACCATTTGGGTAGGATTGATATATTCATAATATTTAGTCTTCCCATCCATGAACACGTAATGTCTTTCATTTGTTTAGGTTTTCATGCTTACATTTATTACTGTTTGGTAGTTTTCTGAATATAGATCTTGAACAACTTTGATTGCTTTTAACAAAAATGTATTTGAGTCTTTATGTTGCTATTGTAAATGGATTTTTTTCCTGATTTCCTCCCAAGATTGTTCAATGCTAGTAATACAGAAGCATGACTAATTTTTTGCATGTTGTTTCTCTATTGTGCCATTTGCTGAACATGTTTTTAACTCAGGTAGCTTTGCTGTAGACATTTCAGAATTTTCTAAATATAGGATCATTTCACCTGTATATAGTGAAAATTTTATTTCTTCTTTTCCTATTTGGATGCCTTTTATTTTTATTTTTGTCTAATTGCTCTCGCTAGAAATTCTAGAACAGTATTGAATAACAGTGGTGACAGTGGGCACCGTTGCCTTTTCTCAATATTAGAGGGAAAGTTTTGAAACTTTCTCCATTGAGGATGATGTTGGCTGTGGGTTTTTCATATATGCTCTTTATCATATTGAGGAATTTTCCTTCTATATTTATTTTACTAAGTGCTTTTAGCAAGAAAGGATGCTGGATTTCATTGAATGACTTTTCTACATCAATTGAGATGATGGTGTGTGTTTTATTTTCCTTTAGTTTGTTAATATGGTTCATTATGTTAACTGATTTTCTTATGTTGAACAACCCTTGCATAACAGGAATAAAACCCACTTGACCATGGGGTATAATTTTTTGATATGTTGTCAGATTCAATTTTGAAGTATTTTCTTGAGAATTTGTGCATCTGTGTTAATTAAATACATTAATCTCTAATTTTCTTTTCTTGTAGTATCTTTATCTTGATTTGGTACTAGGGTGATGGCTTCATAAAATGTGTTGAGTAATTTTCCCTCCTCTTCAATTTTTGGAAGAGTTCAGATAAGATTGATATTAATTCTTCTTGAAATACTTGGTAAAATTCATCTGTGAAGCCATCTGGTCTTGGAATTTTCTTTGTTGGGAGGTTTTTGATGACTGATTCAATCTTTTTTAATGTGATTGGATTGTTGAGTTTTTGTATTTCTTGTATAGTCAATGTAGGTTGTGCATTTATAGGAATTTTTCCATATCATCTAGGTTGTCTATTTTGTTGGCCTACAGTTCTTGTAATATCCTCATATGATCCTTTTTATTTCTGTGGTGTGAGTCATAACTTCCACACTTTCATTTCTGATTTTATTTATTTGCATTTTCTCTCTCTGTCTCTCTGTCTCTGTTTCTGTCTCTCTCTCTCTCACTTTCTCCTTTCCCTTTTTAGGCAATTTCATTGTTCTTATCAAAGAACCAGATATTGATTTTGCTGATTTTCTCTATTTTTTTCCCTCAATTTCATTTATTTATGCTCAAATCTTTATTATTGCTACCCTCCTGTTTGCTTCGGGTTTGGTTTGTTGTCCTTTTTCAAGTTTCTCTGGTTGCTCAAGTAGATCTTTGATTTTAGGTCTTTCTTCCTTTTTAAAATAATATTTAAGTCTATAATTTTCCATCTCAGCACTGCCTTTGTTGAATGTCATAAGTTTTGATAAGATGTGTTCTCATATTCATTTATCTCAAAATATTTAGTAATTTCATTTATAATATCTTCTTTGACCCAATGATTGTTTAGGAGTGTGTTTAGCATCCACACATTTGCAAAATTTCCTCTTTTTCTTCTATTATTGAATTCAAGTTTAATTCTATTATGATCTGAGAAGGTGCTTTGTGTAATTTCAAAACATATATATATTAAGACCTGCCTTTATATATATATATATTATTCCAACATTTGTCAATCCAGAAGAAAGTTTCATGAACATTTGAGAAGAATGCATAACCTATTGATTTGGGATGCAATGTGCATTATAGGTCTGTTAGGTCTAGCGAGTTTATCATATTGTTCAAGTTCTCCATTTCCTGTTGATCTTCTGTCTAATTTTTCTATCAAATGATGTGAGTCATATGTTGAAGTATCCAACTATTATTGTAGAGATGTCTATTTCTCTCTTCAGTTTTGCCAGAGGTTGCCTCATGTATTTTGGGACACCCTGGTTAGGTGCATAGATATTTATGTCTGTTATTTATTCCTGGAGGATTGTGTCTTTTATTAATATATAATGGCCTTCTGTATCTCTTATAATTGTTTTTGCATTTAAAGTTTGTTTTGTTCAATATTGGTTTAACTGTCCTTGCTCTTTTTGATTACTGTTTGCATAGAATATCTTTTTCCTACCTTTCACTTTCAGCCAGTTTGTTACCCTGGGTCTAAGGTAAGTCTCTTTAGGTAGCATAAGGCTAGGTCATGGTTTGTTTTTTTTGTTTGTTTTTTTTTTTTTCATTCTTTCAGATTATAATTTTTGATTCAATGACATTATTCTAAATGTATTACTTACTTCCATCATTTTATTATTTGGCTTTCACATGTCATTTCTTATTTTCATCTGTCTATATTGATCATCATTTCTGAGAGTCTTTCCTTCTACACCCTCTTCCAAGCCTCTCTCTACTGTCTTTCACTTTCAGGTTAAAAGACTTCCTTTAATACTTCCTGCAAAGTCAGATTATTTCTAATGAACTCACTTAGATTCAGTTTAATTTTGAATATTTTATAGTCACCTTCATATTTGAAGGACAATTTTGCTGGATAAAGAATTCTCGGCTGGCAACATATCTCTTTTATTTTTTATTTTATTTTTTTGAAATATCTCTTTTAGTATCCTAATGATACTATCATTAGTATACTAATGATACTAATACCACTGTATTCCCACCTCCATGTTTTCTGATGAGAAATCTGCACTAAGTCGTACTGGGTACCACTCTTTTATGATGGTTTGCTTCTACCTTACTGCTGTCAGAATGTTCTGTTTATTTTTCACACTTGACATTCTGAGTTGTATGTGTCATGGAGAAGTTCTGTACAGATTTATTCTGATGGGGTGTGCTGTACTTCTTGGACATATAAATTAATTTATTTCATTAGAGTTGACAAATTTTCAGCCATTATTTTCTCCAATACTCTATCTGCCCTTTTTACCTTCTCTTCTCATTCTGGAACTCCCATTGCACATATGCTGTTGTGCTTCATTTTATCATTAATCTCCCTGAGTCCTGCTCAATTTTTCCCATTCTTTTCCCTCTGCATTCTTCTCTATCTTCAATTTCAGCTGTTCTGTCTTCTGTATCACTTATTCTTCCTTCTGTCATTGCAAGTCTGCTTTTGTAAGTCTCTAATGCATTTTTACTCTCATCTATTGTTTCTTTCATTTCCATGAGCATGGTTATTTATCTTTTCAGGTTTTCAAATTCTTGTTTGTGCTCATTCTTATTCTTATTGTACTTTATCTCTTTAGCTGTATTATCTTTCAACTCATTAATCTGATTTGGAAATTTCTATGAGTCTCTTTGATTAGTCAGCTGACATCTTGTGTCTCATTTGGGACTTTTATATTTTCCTTTATTTGGGCCATTTCTTCCATTTTCTTAGTAGGTCTTGTAAATTTTTGCTAATGTCTAGTTATGTGATTATGATGATGAGTTTACTCTGATGCTCTATTTCTCTCTCTTGTGTAGGGTTTTAGTGGTGGGAGGCTGTGTCTTACTGATATTCTTTGATTCATGTTTCAGTCTTTCCTAAGTCTTTAGGATTGCCCCTGTTAGTTGCTCAAATATAGGCTATGGGCCCAGTAATGGGTTGCAGACCCACTTCCAAGGACCTTAGGGAGAAAAACTGTACATGCCAGAAAATGCCTCTCTCACTTATTTATTTATAATCTCCTTACATGCACTTCCTTGTTCTGCCACCAGATGGTGGTCTTTGGCAGACTTCTCAGTTCAAAGTCTGTTCAAAATGTGTGCACTGCAAGGCAGACAGCAACAATGTGATAAAGGAGCCTGCCTGGGTTCAAAGCCTCACAATTCAACCTTTTTCAGAGACTCTTCTCCACCTTTGCTGGCAGCATCTTCCTTTTTCCAGGGTAGGAAATTGTTTCACTCCCCTTTGCATCTTCAAAAACCAGTCCTGGTCAGGAGCTAGAGTTATTGAGAGGTCAGATCTCTTTAGTCCTGTGCAAGAATGACATTGCCCCACCTTCCCTGAACAGACTCAGGGATCACAGCAGAACAAATTTGTAGGCCAATAGCTGAATCAACCTTAGGTTGCATCCTTCTTACACTGGTTTCCTAGGGAGGTGAATCCTTGTGTCCCTCTGTGTCCATAACCACCAGCCAGAGGCTATTGAGGTCAAAGTTTCTTCTTCTTCTTTTTTTTTTTTCAAATGGATATTCAACTTTCCCAGCATCATGTTTTGAAGAGACTCTTCTCTCCCAATTGAGTTGTCCTTGCCAACTTGTCAAATTTTAGTTAGCCATAAATATCCATAAATATATGGGTTGGTTTCTGGCCTATCAATTTGATTCCACTGGTCTATATATATGTTTTTGTGAAAATACTATACTATTTTTTATGTGTCTTTGTAATGAGTTTTAAGATTGGAAGAGTGAGTACTCCAACTTCATCTTTTTTAATTTTTTTTTTTTTTAAGATTGTTTTAGCTATCCAGGGCCTTTATGATTCTATATAAATTTCTTGATGAGCTTTTCCATTTCTGCAAAAATGGTGTTGGAATTTTGATTTGGGATTTCATTGAATCTACAAATTTCTATGGGTAGTATTGACATATTAACAATATTTAACCTTCTAGTATATGAACATGGAATAAATTTTCTTTTATTTAGGACCTCTTTGATTTCTTTTAGCAAATTTTGCATAATTCCTTTTATAAATCCAGTACATACTTGGTTAGATTTATTCCTTGATAGGTGATTCTTTTAGTAGCTACTATGAATCATTTGTTTTCTTGATATCCTCCTCAGATTGTCCATTTCTAGTGTATAGTGCCAACACTGATTTTTGTGTATTGATCTTCTACACTGCCACTTGAATGAATTCATTTATTAGTACTAATAGATTTCTTGTACATTTTTCTGGACTTTTTATTTTTAGGATTATATCATCTGCAAATAGTGAATGTTTAATTCTTTCCAATTTGTATGACTTTTATTTCTTATTCTTGCCTAAATTCTATTTTTGTTTCTGTTATAGAGGTGCTATAACATATTATTACTCATTAAAAGGTACAACTCTGTAACACTTACAACATTCATTTTCTTGTGCAGAAATTACAAGTACTTGAAAGCTTCCTTTTTACTAAAATGTGGAATCTCTCTAAGCCAAACTCAGTGTATAAATGTATTACCTTCCCCCAGTGTAGAGCATGAATCCTGGGGATGAGCCTCCATGGCACTGAGAGATTTCTACCAAGTACCAACTAGCAATGCAACTGGAAAATGACCTTGACCAAAAGGGGGGTGGGTAAATACAAATGAATTTGAATAACTTCAAAGTGAGTCAGGAGATCAGTCTAGAGATTATGCTTATGCATGTCTCAGCAAGATCTCATTGACTGCTAAAGAAATATTGCCTCAAACAGCAGGGCTCCTGAGGGCTCTGGAGACATCCAGATACTCTAGGCAGGGCAGACAGCTTAGGAGTTTGTTTCCCTGCCAGTGGGCCCTACTTTACTTTATGCTCTCCAGTGTGACAAAGTCATACTCAGTTGTGGTTTCCCTACACATGGCTCTTCTCTTCCTTCATGTTGAACCTATAGTACATACTAGAGTTGATAGGTGTATTTCCAAAAGACTTAAAACTTTGGGATGTCCGTATACCAGTTAGGCTCTGAATCTCAACAGAGTTGCATCACCTATTTTCCAATTCATTGGACTCACCCAGGAAAACTAACAAAGAGATGATGATAGACCAAGACCATGTCAAGGAACAGAAATAATCTGCAACTGCAAGCAAGTTAGTCCCATCCATATGCCCCATGGAATCTAAGCCTCCTTTCAATTAGAGGTGGAGTGGGCATCAACATCCCATAATCTTCAAGATTTGGGAACGAACAATGGACTAGAGTAGACTTACTGTTATTCTACTATAAACTTAATTTGATTCTAGCAATGGAAGAACTTTTATCACTGATGTGAGGGCAGTGGCTACTGGAGGTTCTCAGGGTTGCAAGATGGAAAAACAGGTGTAATTTGGGGGCATTTGTGGGACTTGGGCATTGTACTGAATGACATTCCAATGACAAATACAGGCCATTATATATCTTGTAATAACTTACAAAAATGTGTGGGAGACAATGTAAACTACAATGTAAACAATAATCCATGCATAGTTGCAATGCTCCAAAATGTGTTAATCAATTGTAAGAAATGTACCACACTGATGAAAGATGTTGTTTATGTGGGAAAACTTGGGAGTGTTAGGGAACAGAGCATATGGGAATCCACGATATTTTTTATGTAACATTTATGTAATCTATGTATCATTTTTTAAAAATAAAAAGTATATTAAAAATAAATTACAAGTACTTAATTCTTACACAATTTTATCCATCCCCAAAGACAACCTGTAACTATTTACACACTATGCAGTCACTCACAATTGCCCCCTCACTTCATTCATTGACAATATCTAATCTGTTCTGGGGCTTTTTGAATTTAACCATTCTATTTTCTGGATATTTCATAAAACTTATCTCTCCACATATATTTTTATGGCTGAGTGATATTCCATTTTATGGATATAACCCATTTTGTTTAACCATTCAAATGTTATTTGACATTTGTTTTCTTTCTCAGTTTCAGATATTGTGAATAGTGCTCCCATGAAATTTCATGTAAAACAATTTGCATATCTTTTGTCATATCTTTAAATACATAACAGTGTGAATTCTCAGTCCTATGATGACTCTTATGTTAAATTTGAAGACTAAATACCAAACTATATTCAACAATATTGACCAATTTACATCAACAGCAGCATTGTAAAAGGACTCCAATTTCTCCACTTCCACAGCAACTCCATCCTACTTGAAGTTATATCATTGTGGTTTTGATTCATATTTTACATTATATCAATATTAACATATTGATATATTTTATATTGATATAAAATATTAAAATATTGAACAAATTTTCCTATACATTGAACATTTTTCAACTGGTTTATCTTTTATAGTAAAGTTTATAGGATTTCTTTGCATGATCTGGTCCTAGATCCCAATCGAATATATGAATTTAAAATATTTTTTCACATTCTCTGTTTTTCTATCCACTTTCTTGCAGGAGTCTTTCATGCACATTATTTTAAAACTTGGATATGGTTTAATTTATCTATGTTTTCATTTGTGAATGGTGCTGTGTTATAATATTAAAAAATGCATTGACAATTCCAAGATCATGTGGGATTTCCCCCATGTTTTCCTTTAAGATGTGCATAATTCTGGCTCTTACATTTGTATATTTGTTCAGGTTTTGAGTTATTGTTTTTGGATAATGTGTGAAGTAGAGTTCCAATTTCATTTATATGCATTATTCTGGATATTTAATTGTCTAAGCATGATTTGTTAAAGAGATAACATTTTAGTCTTATTGAATGTTCATGGCATCTTAGTTGAAAATCAATTCACAATAGTGAACATTTCATTTCTAGATTCTCAGTTCTATTCAATAATTCTATGTATCTATCCATTTGTGAGTCCTAGCATGTTTTAAAGTAAGGAAGTATGAGATATTCAAAATTTTTCCTATTTTTCAAATTTGTTTTATTGCCAAAATTACCTTTCAATACCATAAGTATTTAGAATCTACTGGAGAAAAGAGGAATTCCAAAACAAAAAATATTAGTACTGGCTTTTATATTTACCTAGATAGTCTCCTTTAAAATTATTCTTTATTTCTACATATCATTTCAAATTAATGTGCAGGTTTTTAAAAATTATTTCTGCCTCACAGTTTCCCATCTGAATTTATTATGGTTAAGGAATACTTTTGAACTACTTCAATTCTAAGTTCATTGGGGATATATCTTAACTTTGTCTTCTTTACTACTGGAAAGTTTCTACATATTGAATTTCTTCTGGTAAATTTTCTTTTCTTTCAGAGTTTTAATTTTCAACAGAAGAAATTTACTTCCAAGGAATACATCAGACTTAAGAAAAGCAGCTTCTGAGATGGCACTTCAACTGATAATTTAAATCCTGGAGAAATGTCAAATGCAGTTTTCAATATTAAGTATTGAAAATCACTATTATGTTTCCATCTTCAAAAGCTGATTTCTCTTGATGCACAAATTTTAATTATTACAAATTTATCTTAACTTGGAAGTGACATACTTATCTTGTATAGGTAAATTCACTTAAAATAAAATTAACCATTTTAAACTGAACACTTCAGTGACATTTAGTATATTCTCATGATGTTCAAGTTTAACCTCTATCCATGTAACTACATATATATATATATTTTTTAAAGAGATACTTAGATTACATAAATGTTACACAAAAAATATAGGGATCCCCATATGCCCCACCTCCCACACCTCCCACAGCCTCCCACATAAACATCCTTCATTAGTGTGACACATTAATTACAATTGATAAACACATCCTGGGGCTTTGCCATTAGGCATGGACCATAGTTCACATTGTAGACCACACTCTCTCCTACACAATTTTGCATGTTATATGATGATATAAAATGGCCTATATCTGTCGTTGTAATGTTACTCAGGACAATTCCCAAGTCCCAAAAAAGCCCCTGTATTACAACTGATTTTCACTTTCCCTGCCCCCAGAGCCTCCAGTAGCCACTGGCTCCACATCAATGTTGTAATTTCTTCCATTGCTTGAATCACAATATGTCTACAACAGAATACCTGTAAGTCTACTCTAGTTAGTCCATAGCTCTTCCCCATATCCTAAGGAGTCTGGGATGGTGAGGTCCATCCACCTCCAATTGAGAAGGGGCTTATATCCCATGACGATGATAGATGGGATTATCCTGCCTACAGCTGCAGATTCTCTCCATTCCTTGGGATGGCCATGTCCATCGTCATCTCCCTACCAGTTGTCCTTGTGAGTCCAGTGAGCTGTAGAGTAGAAGATGCTGCTCCACTGAGGTTCCGGGCCCAGCTGGCACATGTATAGCTGAAAGACTCAAGACTCTGTATTTACACCTACAAACTCAAGCACCAAGTATAAGTTTGAATAAAAGGAACAGATGAGCCATATGCAGGGAAGTCATAGTTGAGTCCAACTCTGTCACTCTCAGGAACACAAATTCCAAAGTAAGGCCCATTGGCAAGCACCAAATTCCAGAGCTATCCACCCTGACATAGGACCTGGATGTCTCCAGAGCCCTCAGGAGCCCCACTATTTGGGGTGATATCCACTTTGGAATTCTATGAGATACTACTGAGATGTGTGTAAACATCACCCCTGAGTCTCTTAGCCATATAAACTCATTTGTCTTTACCTTTCCCCCCTTTTACTCAAGGTCTTTTTCCAGTCATATTGTCAGTTGGCACTTGGTAGCAACCCTTCTGTGCCAGGTAGGCTCATCACTGGGAGTCATGTCCCACGCTGGGAGGAAGGTAATGCACTCATATGCTGAGTTTGGCTTAGAAAGAGGCCACATTTGAGCAACAAGGAGACTCTCAAGAGACAACTCTTAGGCACCCCATAACAATAGGCTGTCTCAGTTTCAAGAGCAAAGACTCATAAGGCTAGTCATAGATATCAAGGGCCCATCAGTGGATCATCCTCTTTCACCAGTCCCTGCCCCTGCACTTGGGGGACTGTTGCTGCTCCCTTAGAGAATGTGGCAGAGCTCTCCAGGATGGGAATTCAGTATTCTCTCTTTTATTGAGTCATTCTCCACCCACTGTGACACTGTCCCGTGAACATTGGAACACCTTTATATACCTTATAATTATGCTCAAGTGAAATTCCTCCCATTCATCCACCCATCCCTGACACCCCACACCAACAATCCTCCCCCACCCCAGTTGTAACCCTTCTGTGATCCAAAGCTTCTTCAAAGATGAAGCCATTACACTAGCTGAATAAAATAAATAGGAAAATGAAATAATAACAATAAATTTAAATGTAAGAGATAAAATACATAAAAATTTTAAAAAATAAAAAATAAAATAAAATAAAAATATTGGGATTTTTTTAAAAATGAAAAGAAATTTTGTTTGACCTTTTGCCTTTCATCACTGCAATATCTGGCATCCAGTCTGTACCGTGACACCTTCCCCCCCTCACTCCCCAGTGTCTCACAATATTTCATTTTGTTTTCACAGAAGTTTTAGGTCACAGCAAAGTCATACAATGAACACAGGAGACCTTCACATACCCAATACCCCCCCACACATCAATACCTTTTTATATGTGGATCATAGCATTGTTATAACTGATACACAAATAAAGAAACATAGCTACTAAACACCATCAATGGTCCACAACATGGTTTACACTTTAGACCATACACTTTTATAAACTCTAATGATATTTACCATGTCCTGTGTCCATCACTGTATGGTAATGAAGAACATTTCTACTGACCACTAAATATCCCCAATTTGATCTATTCTATTCCTCCAACCCTATACCCCTGGGGCCCTCAATAACCCCTGGCTTGACTTGTTGGATGACAAGATTCATAGTTACATGCATCAAGATGTCTTGACACACTGGTCTGTCCTCCCCCACTAGGAAAGACCCCTGCTCTTGAGAAACTCCCGCCTGCCTATCTCGGAATAAATTGGTCCTACCAAAGATGGGAGTCCAATTGCCTCCTGCTCATTATGTGGGTCTCCACCCATGGATACAACACATTACGACAGAATGAACACTCACACACTCCCTAGAAGCCAGCTCCAGGTGCACCCTGTCCCGAATGACCCCCCAACCAACACCCTAAACCAGTGACCCTTCCTTGTCATTTTGCCACAAGAGCATTCCCACCTCTGTACTCTCAACCTCTACTCCACAAATCCCCAGTGTTCAACCAGTCCCTCCCTCAACCAACCCCTGGAGTGGACATCACCATCCCAGTCACCAGGGGAAGAACTATGGACTAGAGTGGACTTGATGGTATTCTGTTGTTCACATATGGTGATTCTAGCAATGGAAGAAATTATAACAATGAGGTGGAGCCAGTGGCCACTTGACATTTTTGGGGCAGGGAGGGGACGAGCAGTTGAAATACAGGGGCTTCTTTGGGATTTGGGGGTTGTCCTGGGTACCGTTGTGGCAACAGATGTAGGCCATTTTAAATCAGCACACACCACTCAGAACTGTGTGGGAGAGGGTGTGGTCTGCGATGTGGGCTGTGGTCTATGGTTGGTGACAGGGCCCTGGGATGTGTAAATCCATTGAGGGTGGTGGGCAACGTTTGTGGGAGATGTTTGTGTGGGATGTGGTGGGAGGTGTGGGATGTGGGCAACATGGGAATCCCAGTGGGTTCCATGTAATATTTTGGGTAATCTAAGAACCTCTTAAATATATATATAACATTTTTGTAAGCAAATGCACATATATGCATATATATTTATATATCATTTTGCACATGTTGGTATGTATTGTGAAAATTTTGATTTTTCCCACAATAAAAAATAAATAAATTAAAAAAAAAGGACAATTGAAGTGATTCCAGCTGAGGAGCAGGAATATAAAACAAACAAACAAACAAAAAAAAAAACAAAAATAAAAACACCATAAGGTCATATTTAACTCAGTAGCTATTACTCAACATATCAAAATTATTTTTTGTCATAGATTTCCAGACCTGCCAAATCAATACTATGAAATGCATTGTCTTATAAAACAAGAAATGGTTGACTCACCATTTGAAAGAAGTCCCAAATCAAGGGGTCAGCATGGCTGTGCTTTCTCAAAGAACAAAATTTGTAGCCAAGTTTCCCTCAAGACTGACTCATAGGCTTCACACTTCCTGAGCACCAGGGTTGATGGCCCTCTCTTTTGGACATAAGAAACCCCTTTGATGAGCCATCTGTTTCCATGTTTCTGTCCTTGATTTCGTTTCTTTTTCAAATCATTCCCTCTTCATCCCTTTCAGCACACACTGCCAATACTTCTTATAAAAATTCTCATAATCCTTGTTGGTTATGGAGTTGGTTTAAGTGGGTCCAAGTCAGAGGAGTTCCAGGAAGATGGGATTATTATAAGGCAGGTAGTGCTCAACTCTCTCACAAAAACAATGGAGACTGGCTAAAGGGAGTGGGAGGGGGCATTTTCTGGGAGGAAGAGGGGTCTGACAAAGGGTGGAGAGTGGTTTCCTTGCAGTGAGTTTGGTCAGCTGAGCCCCTTTGTATCTCAGAAAGGACCTGGACCTAATGGGGAAAAGGGAGGGGTTATCTGCTCAGGCAGGCTGTCACACCCAGCTTCCCTGGGAGAGAGAGGAAATAGATTAGAGAGCAGGCAGAGACAGGCTCCTAAACAGCAAGGCTGTTGCAAACTGTAGAAGTCTAACCTGCTTGAGGGAAAGGAGGCAAGTAGAACCAGATAAGTTTTCTGAAGCCCAATTAACCTGCAGAGCCAATTGAGTTCACTGGAGGAATTCCCACCTTGCATATATGCGGTCCCTGGTTTGATTCCCAGGTTTCCTTAGTGAAGCAATCAAGAGAGTGATCCACCTGGTTATCAGGCACCCAGCTGATACCTCATGATCAGGGAATATATGGACTTATATATTTTGTATTAGGTTTTCATGGATCTGTAATTTTTTTTATTTTTTAAAGGTTCTTTTTACCCCTTTTATCTTCACTAAAACGCAGAACATCACCTGCAGAGGGCAGGCTGCAGGGTGATTGATTGATGAACACCAGCAGCCTGAGAAGCTCCTTAGGGGTCTAATTTGGAAGGCTGCTTTCCTTGGACGTGTTGTTGTTGTTGTTGTTGTTTACTTGTTGCTGTTTTGTCTCTTTCACTTTTTTTATTTTTTCTTTTACCTATTTTTTCTACCTACATTATTTGTTTTCTTTCCTTCATTTTTCTTTCTACTGTTTTCTGTTGCTTTTCCTTCATTCCACCTGTCTTTGTTTAGTCTTCAATATTTTTGTTTTTGCTTCTCTCTCTTTTTTTTCTGTTTTCTTTATTTTTTACCCTTTTTTTTTCATTTTTCTTTTTCTTTCTGCTCATGGTTCCAGCATTTTAATTCAAACAATATATTTTTCTCTATTTTGTTTCTTCTTTCATTTTTTCTATTCCACTTTTTGTTCTTATTCCTTTGTACTTCTTATGAATTTTTACTCATACTAATTATTTATTTTTCTATGTCTTGTATGGTTGCTCTTCTACCTTTTAAAATAGTATTAATATTATATTTTTTTCTATTGTGATCTCTTTCCTTTACTCTGGCCCTAATATTTGTTTTCAAGGGAACACAGACAAAAGCAAAGAAATAGATCATAGTGAAATCTTACCACACATACAAAAACAACGACAAAGTAAAACCCTACACTAGAAAAAGAAGCTAACCATGAATAAGCCCATCAAGACAAACAGATGCTTAGACACCAACAAAAAATTCCAAGCCATATTAAGAAGCAGAAAGACATGGCCCAGTCTAATGAACAAACTAAAAAGAGGTGGAAATGCAGAACATGGAACAACTAATCAGAGATTCCAAACAAATATCATGAATCAACTTAATGAAGGAAAGGAATAGATTAAGGATATTAAGAAGACACTGGGCGAACATACCAAAGAAAATGTAAACATACGTAAAACGATAATGGATATGATGGTGATGAATGGCACAATTTAAGAAATCAAAAATACACTGGAAGCACCTAAGAGTAGATTTGAACAGGCAGAGGATGTGGAAGACAGTACATCTGAAACCAGACTGATAGTAGAACAGGCATATAAAAGGAAAGAAAAAAATCCATCAGGGACTCAGGGATTTGAAAGACAACATGAAACACACAAACAAGAAACTCAATGTGGAGTGTATGGGAATGCTGTACTATCTTCACAATTTCTCTATAAATTTAAAACTATTCTAAAATTTAAAGTTCATTAAAATTTTATGATTGATATTGAGAAGTTACTCTACAAAAAATATGTCAATATACACTTCCACCAACAATATATGACAGTTTCTGTTTCACTGTATTCCTGACAAAAGTGACAGTTATCAATGTTTCTAATGTTTGTAAATTTTAAATGTGAAAATGATATCTCATTGTTTAAATTACATTTTTAATTACAAATAAGATTTAACCTACTTCTCTTCATTTATTGGTCATTTATATTTGTTTCTTTCTATAGATGTCTGTAGTAATACTTTTCAAACTGTTTGTTGGTCCTTTTCCTGGGTAGATTTTTGGTGTACTAAAAATAAACAAATATCCTTTTCCTTTCAAAAAACAAAACAAAACATATGCACAATAGTCATCGCAGAGGGAGAAGAGAAGGGAAAGGGGGCAGAAAGAGTTTTGGAGGAAATACCCAAAAATTTCCCAAGTCTTTTGAGGGACATGGATGTATATGTCCAGGAAGCAGAGTGCACTGCAAACAATATAAATCCTAAAAGGCCTACCCCAAGACATATACTTCTCAATTTTTCTAATGCTCAGGATAAAGAGAGAATACTGAAAACAGCAGGACACAAGAGATCCATCACATAAAAGGGAAGTTCCATAAGATTAAGTGCTGATTTCTCATCTGAAACCATGGAGGCAAGGAGGCAGTGGTATGACATAGCTAAAGTGGTAAAAGAAAAAAAAGAACCTTAAAGGCAAGAATTCTGTATTTAGTAAAGAAGAAATTCAAAAATAAGGGAGAGTTCAAAATATTCACAGATAAACCGAAATTAAGAGTGTTTGTCAATAAGAAACCTGCCCTTTAAGGAATATTAAAGGTTGAAAGGACAAAAAAGGAGAAAGCAAGTTGGAGGAGATTGTAAGAATAATTAAAAAGATAAAAAGAGGTATAAAAACAACATACTGCAATATCATTCAATGTTAATGGAGTAAAGTCTCTATTCAAGGGACACAAATTGGCAGAATGGATAAGGAAATATGACCTATCTGTATACTGTTTCCAAGAAACTCACCTTAGAACCAGGGGTGCAAGAAGGGTGAAAGTGAATGGTTGGTAAACAATTTTACATGCAAACAGTAATGAAAAAGGACAGGAGTAGCTATGCTAATATCTGACAAAATAGACTTTAAACTAAAAATATTGTAAGAGATAAAGAAAACCAGTATATATTAATCAAAGGGGTAATCTATGAAAATGAAAGAACAATCATAAATATTTATGCATCTAACCAGAGTGCCTGAAATTGCATGAGGCAAACATTGAAAAAACTAAGTGGAGAAAGAGATGTCTCTACAATTACAGGGGTGGGGGGGGGACTTTAATACACCATTATCACCATTAGACAGATAATCTCAACAGAGGATCAATAAAGAAACAGAGACCTTGAATAATACATTAGAAGATCTGGATCTAAAAGACATATACAGAATATTACACCTAATATAGCAGGAAATACATTCTTCTGGAGTGCATGTGGATCATTCTCTAGTATAGACCACATGTTAGACAACAGAACTCTCAATAAATTCAGAAAGATTGAAATCATATGTCATTTCTCTGACCACAATGGAATGAAGCTCAAAGTCAGTGAGGGACAGAGAACCAGATTAAGCACAAAGATATAAAAGTTAACACTCTTAGACAATCAATGAATCAAGGAGGAAATTACAAAAGTAATCAGCGACTACCTTGAAATGAATGAAAATAACATCACAATCTATCAAAACCTATGGGATGAAGCAAAAGCAATGCTGAGAGGGAAATTCATAGCCATAAATGCTTATAATAAAAATGAAGAAAGAGCTAAAATCAAAGATCCAACTGTACACCAGAAGGAGTTAGAAAAAGGACTACAAACTAACCCCAAAGCAAGTAGAAAGAAGTAAATAACAAAGTTTAGAATAGAGCTAAATGGAATTGAAAATAAGAAAGCACTAGAAAAAATTACGAAACCAAAAGCTGTTTCTTTAAGATTAATAAAATTGAAAAACCTTTAGCTAGACTAACAAAGAAAAAAATGTTAATGCAAATACATAAAATAAGAAACAAGGAAGGGGATATCACTGCTGATCCCACAGAAGCAAAGAGTATCATAAGAGGAAATTTTGAAAAATTCTATGCCAACAAGATAGATAACTTAGATGAAATGGGCAAATCACTAATAACACAGAAGCAGTCTACATTGAAGAAAAAATAAATTGATGAACTCAACAGAACAATCACAAGTAACAAGATAGAATTAGTCATCAAAAATCTCCCAACTAAGAAGAGCTTAGGACCAGATGGTTTCACAGGTGAATTCTACCAAACATTCTGGAATCAACTAATACCAATCCTTCTTAAATTCTTCCACAAAACAGAAGTGGTGGGAACATTGCCTTATTAATTCTAGGATGCCAATATCCCCCTAATACCCAAGTCACACAAAGCTGCCACAAGAAAGGAAAACTAAATATCAATCTCTCTAATAAAACTATGTGCTAAAATCCTCAGCAAAGTTCTTGCTAATCATATTCAACAGCACATCAAATGAGTTATACACAATGACAAAGTGGGTTTCATCATTGATACAAGGATGGTTCAACAAAAGAAAATCAATCAATATAATATACCACAATAACATATCAAAAGAAGAAAATTACATGATAATGTCTATAGATGAAGAAAAATAATTCAACAAAATACAGTACTTATGAATACACTTCAACATATAGGAATCAAAGGAAACTTCTACAACATGATAAAAGGTATATATGAAAAACCCACAGCTAATAGCATATTCAATGGTGAAATCCTAAAATATTTCCCTCTAAATTCTTAAAAAAGACAAGGATGTCAACTGTCATTGCTCTTATTTAACATTGTGGTAGAAGTACTTTCTTGAGCACTTAGGCAAGAAAATAATATAAAAGGCAACTAAATTGGAAAGAAAGAAGTAAAAATTTCACTATTTGCAGATGACATGATCCTATACATAGAAAGCCCTGAGAATACAATAGAGCTTCTCTAGCTCATAAATGAGTTCAGTAAAGTTGCAGGCTATAAGATCAATGTGCAAAAATCAGTAGCATTTCTGTACCCCAATAATGAGCAAACTGAGGAGGAAGTAAAGTAAAAAATCAAATACCTAGGAATGAATTTAACTATGGATATAAAGTACTTGTATGCAGAAAACTACATAACACTGTTAAAGCATATCAAAGATGACCTAAATAAATGGAAACATATTCCCTGTTCATGGATAGGAAGACCAAACACCATTAAGATATCTCTCCCATCCAAATTGATTTACATATTTAATGTAATCCTAATAAAATTACCACAGATTTTTTTATTTAATTGAAAAAGCTAACTATGAAATTTATTTGGAAGAGCAAGGGGCTCCAATAGACAAAGGCATATTGAAAAAGAAAAATGAAATAAGAGGAATCACACTATCTGACTTTAAAACAAACTAATAAGCTAAGAGGTCAATATTTCATGGTATTGGCACAAGGGTAGATGTACTGACCAATGGAACAGAACTGAGATTTCTGATATAGATCCTTGAATATATGGTCAACTGATACTCAACAAGGCCACCAAGCCTACTCAACTGGGATAGAATGGACTCTTCAAAAAATGGTGCTTGGAGAAATGGATATCCATATCCAAAAGAATGAGAGAAGAACACCATCTCACACCTTATAGAAAAATTAACTCAAGATTGATCAAAGATCTAAATATAAGAGCCAAGACCATAAAGATCTTGGAAGACAATGTAGGGAAGTATCAACAAGTTCTTGTAGTAGAAAATGGTTTCATGAATTTTACATTCAAAGCACAAGCAATGAAAGAACAAATAGACAAATGGGACCTCCTCAAAATTTAAAAAACAAATTCACCTCAAAAGAGTTTGTCAAGAAAGTGAAAAGGCAGCATAATCAATGGGAGAAAATATTTGGTTAGCATCTATCTAATAGGGGCCTAATACCCAACATATATATAAAGAAATCCTACATCTCAAACATAAAAAGACATTTAAAAAAATTTTTTTAAATGGGAAAATGATTTGAATAGACACTTCTCCAAAGAAGAATTACAAATGACTAAAAAGCACATGAAAAGATGTCAGGTATTAGGGAAATGCAAATCAAAACTACAATGAAATATCATCTTATACCCATTAGTCTGGTGGCTATTAAAAAACAGAGGACTACAAGTGTTGGAGGGGATGTGGAGGAAAGGGAACGCTTATCTACTACTGGTGGGAATATAGAATGGTGCAGCCATTGTGGAGGACGGTTTGGCAATTCCTCAGGAACCTAAGTATGGGCTGCCATATGGTCCAGAAATCCTACTGCAAGGTATATATCCAGGAGAACTGAAAGCAGGAACATAAATAGATATATGCACAGCAATGTTCCTAACAACATTATTCACTATTGTCAAAAATTGGAAACAACCCAAATGTCCATCAAAAAAGAAATGGATAAGCAAACTGTGGTATCTACATAAAATGGAATATTACTCAGCTGTAAGAAGGAATGCATTATTAACCCATGGGATAACATTGATGAATCTTGAATATCTTATGTTTACTAAAGCAAGCCAGGCACTGAAGGACAAATATTACATGGCCTCACTGATATCAGCAATTTGAGCAGATTCATACAGCTAGAGCCTGAAATATAGGTTAACAGGCGATAGAAAGGAAGTAGAGGGTGGTAAGCCAATACCCATAGGGGCAAAATCTATGATAAGGTGGAAGGGTGTCATTGTGCTGTGGATGAGCCTGACAGTAGTACACTGATGTTATTGATTTTGGACTCTGCTGATCTGTGAAGGGGATAAGTTTTTGAGGGTTCTGATTGGACTATAAATGGAACTGGGTGGAGTGTCAGGGGAAGGAGCAGGTAAACTCTGGGAATTTGCAGGTCTGTGATTAAAACTACAACATTCGGAATGCTTTTTTGGCAAATACGGCAGTGGAGGTTTACTTGTGTAGAGTATTGATTGTGGATGGGCATACTGGACAAAACACACCTGGGGCAGTCCTTTGTGGAATATGTAAGTGTTCATCTTGTCATTGTGTGTTATATCAGTTGGTGGGAGACCCACACAATAAACAAAAAAAATTTAAATTCCCATCTTGGTGGCTCCTGTAATGTTCTCCAAAAGAGATGCAAGAGTCTCTTGAGAACATAGGCAGTGCCTAATAATAGAAAACTGAACGATATGTCTGGCCCTCATTATTATTGCATGAAACTATGAATCTTATTCTTCAAAAAGTGAAACTTAATGATTACCATAGGTTCAGAGGGGAAGGGGAGGGATGAATAGAGTAGTTGGAAAATAGGGCATTTTAAGGCATTAGATTTGTCTGCATGATCTTCCAATAATGGATACAGGCCATTTTAAATTTTGTCAAAATTTATAAAAATGTACAGTTTAAAATGTAAACCATAATGTAAATCACTGGCTATGATTAATAGCAATGCATCAATATCTGTACATTAATTGTAACAAATGTACCATCCACATGTAAAGTGTTATTAATATGGGACAGGGAAAAGGGGGAAAGATGTTGGGTATATGGGAATCCCCTATATTCTGTATGTTACTTTTCTGTAACCTAAAGCTTCTTTGAAGATAAAATGAAAAAAAAAATAAGACAGTGGGGGAATATATGGAAGAAAATGTCACTGTATATACAAAACAACAGATCTTACAGTGATGAAATACACCATGACAAAAAAATTCATATTTTTTATTTCATTTTGTAAATCTCATTGGATTTTAATGGTTAATTTTAAAACTATCAATATTATTTTATTTTCTTATTAAATTTATTTCATTGTATTGTTGGTTTCATTTAAGAAGAAACTTTGGATCACAGAATGGTCACAAGTGTGTCAGTTGGGGGTCATTTGTGTGGGGTTTCAGTTTTGGGAGATGCATGGGAGGATGTTTACCATGGGCATACAGCTAAGGCATATGAATGTGTTCAACTGTTCATGGGGCATTGTCATGGTGGGTGGAGAGCCACACAAATTCCCATCCAGGGATGCTCTACCACATTCTCTAATGGGATAGTAAGAATCCCCTGAGTACAGGAGCAGTGCCTAGTGAAGGAGAATGGACCATTATGATGGGCTCTTGAAATTGATGACTGTACTTATGAACGTTTATTTGAAATAGAAACTTAGCCTAGTATTATGTGTTGCCTAAGACTTACCTCCTGAAGGCCACCTTGATGCTCAAATGTGACTTCACTCTATGCCAAACTCAGCATATAAAGGCATTACCTTCCACCTGGCATGACACATGACTCCAGGGGATAAGTCTCCCTGGCACTGAGGGATCATTACCAAACACCAGCTAGTAATTTACCTGGAAAAAGACTTTGAGCAAAAGAGGAACAGGGTAAATACAAATGAGTTTCTATAGCTAAGAGACTTTGAAGTGAGTCAGGAGGTCATTCCAGAGGTTACATTTGTGCATATATCAGCAAGACCTCATTGACTGCCACAGTAAATATTGCCTCAAATAGTGTGACTCCTGAGGACTCTAGAGACATCCAGACACTACAGTCAGGGCAGACAGCTCTGGAGTTTGGTACCCTGCAAGTGGGCCTTTGGAAATTACACTCTCCAGTGTGAAAAAAAATTGGACTCATTTATGTATTCCCCACATATGTCTCTTTTGCCCCTTGTATTTGAACCTAGAGTTAGTACTAGACTTGATAGGTGTATATCCAAGGGACTTAAATCTTTGGACTTTCCATATAACACTTGGGCCCTGAATCTCAACAGAGTTGCAACACCTTCTCTCAAATTCATTGGACTTACCCAGGGCAACTATCAAGGAGATGATGATGGACAACATGCATCCAAAGGAACAGAGAGATTCTGAAACTGCAAGTAAGATAGTCTTAGCCCCATGAGATCTAAGCCCCTTCTCAATTAGAAGTGAAGTGGGCATCACCATCCCAGAATCCTCAGGATTGGGGAATGAACGTTGGACTACAGTAGACACAGTTATTCTATTGTAGACTTATTGTTATTCTAGCAATGGAAGAACTTTTATCATTGATGTGGAGACAGTGGCTACTGGGCGTTCTGAGGGGAGGAAGAGGAAAATACAGATGCAATGTGGAGGCATTTTTGGGACATTGGTATTGTCCTGAATGACATTGCAGTGATGGATACAGGCCATTTTATATTTTGTCATAACTTACAAAATTGTGCAGAACATAGTTTGATCTATAATGTAAACTACAATACAGGCTTAGTGGCAATGCTCCAATATATGTTCATCAATTTTTAGAAATGTACCACACTGATGAAGGATGTTGTTAATTTGAGAAAGTTTGGGAGGGGTAGGGAGTGGGGCATTTGGGAATCCTTTATAATTTTTATGTAACATTTATGTAATCTAAGGTATTTAAAATATAAAAAAAAGTATTACATGTTTTTTAAAAATGGAAAAAGGGCCAGAAGTTTTCTGAGGGACCTGTTTTGTATTTCAGCAGACCAAGACCATGCTACACAACCCCCCGGAAGGTGATGGACAGAGAAACAATGAACGCAAAACAACAAACATGAGTTACTCTCCCCTGGTGTCAGGGAAGTTTTCCCAACCCCAGCCCCCAAGATATTAAACCCAGATAAAAAGCCCTGACTTAGTGCAGCTGACTGAGAGACAAATAGACATTTTCCTCCTTGTCAGCTCCCACAAGAAAAAAGGTGTCAGGAGGCTTCTTTTCATTGAATTCAGCCAGCAGAGCCTGCTTTGAATCTTGGCTCTGGCCAGACCAAAACACAGGAAAGCAGGGCTTGAAAGAAAAAGCTCAGTGAAAATGTACACAGATGAATGTTGTCTGCTGGCCAGTCTGGAATTGCACAGAGAAAAACCACATTAAGTGCTATATTAGTGAGGATTCTCTCAGGAAACAGAATCCACAGGAGATATCAGTCAATAATATGAGATTTTATAAGAGTCTTTCATGTGACCGTGGGAATACACAAATCCATGTTCCACAGGCAGGCTGCAAACCAGCAGCTCCGATGAAAGTTCAATGAATGGTCCTTGATGAATTTCTGGGAGAAGTTGGCTGTCCAAAGGCGAGCTGGGAAATTCTCTCTGAATGTTGAAATCACTTCCCCTTTTAAGGCATTCAACTGATTGGATAAAATCATCACCCATTGCTGATGCAATCTCCCTGAATGATGCAGATATAATCAGCCATCCATGCAGTAAACTCACTTGTGACCAAAGTCTATAAATGTTCTTGTATTACAATTAGCCCAGTGCTGGCTAGACCAAACACCTCGACACAATTACCTGGCTGAGTTGACACATTAACCTAACCAACACAGTCCACCCCTTGTCAGCTCGGCAACCATACACATTACCCTAAACCATATTTAGTCTCTAAGCAAAAAAAGTTACAGAAAAGCGTACACATATATTTCCACATGACAATGTTCAACTTCCCTGCATACAACTGGAAATGCATTAATTTCCCAAAGAACAGGGTGCAAGTCCTTAGATAATATTCACTCTTAAATTTGACATCTTTAAATATTATGACATGAAATTAATACAACTTTTCATATGATAGGGAAACAAGTTGGGGAAGAAAACAAAGAAATTTGTTTTGTTTACATATACAATTGTACTCATAAAGAAACCAGGAAGAAGGGTTCATGGCTATTGCAATCCTTGTTTCTGTAACTGCTCATGTGGTTGAAGTTCATATTTATCACTACCTTCTTCCACTACCCATTCCATGTTCTAGTTACCTTCACTAAGCACTTCAGCTGGCTGTTGTTCTTTGCCTGGTCAGGTGACCCAGGCTTTCATTCCCAAAGATTCTGGGTCATTGATAGTCCTGCTTAAATTGGTTTGTTGCAATTTTCTATTAACTTTAATCACAGGGTATGGCAGTACTAGGGGATGCCCTAGAGGATCTTCTGCATTCCAGGCAAACTCTTCTTTTCCCCCATTATGTAGATGTAGTCCTATTTTCCCTTGATAGTCAGGATCAGTCACCCCAGCCAGTACCGTAATTCCCTTCTGTGCCTGTTGATTCACAGCTAAGAGGAGCCCAAACTAGCCCAATGGCAGTCTTAACTTCCAATTCAATGGGATCATTGTTGTGTTCCCTGGTGGCAGCACTCCTCCTTTTGGGACTAAAATCTGTAGATCAGCAGAGCTTAAGGTTGCAGGGACAGGAAGCAAAAATTTTCCTAGTTGGCAGTAGGGGTAATAGTGAGTGGTGCCGCTCCAAATTCCACCCCTTGATTTCTGGACCCATGAATCCTGGTTATGGGAGAAACAGCACCATAGAGAAGATGCTGATTTAGAGCATACACAACCTTCTGGAGAACATTACCCCAGCCCTGCAATGTACTGCCACTTAGTTGGGGTCATAACTGAGTCTTCAAAAGGCCATTCCACTGTTATATCAATACAGCTGCTTCAGGGTGATGGGAAAGATGGTAAGACCAATGAATTCCATGGGCATGTGCCCATTCCTGCACATGATTTCCTGTGAAGTGGGTTCCTTGATCAGAAGCAATGCTGTGTGGAATGCCATGACAGTAGATAAGACATTTAGTAAGTCCACAGATGGTAGTTTTGGAAGAAGCATTGCATGCCGGAAATGCAAACCCATATCCAGAATATGTGTCTATTCCAGTTAAAACAAAGCACTGGCCCAATGTAGTCAAACTGCCACCAGGTGGAAGGCTGGTAACCTCAAGGAATGGTCCCATATAGGGGGCAGAGTGTGGATTTCTGCTGCTGGCAGGTTGGGTATTCAGCAGTGGCTGTAGCCAACTCAGCCTAGGTGAGGGGAAGTCCATGTTGCTGAGCCCAAGCATAACCTCCATTCCTACCTCCATGGCTACTTTGTTCACGAGCCCATTGGGCAATGACAGGAGTAGCTGCAGAAAGAGGCTGAGCGTTAGCCACAAAGTGGGTCATCTTATCCACTTGATTATTAAACTCTTCCTTTGCTGAAGTCACCCTCTGGTGAACATTCGTGTGGGACACAAATATTTTCCTGTTTTTTTGCCCACTCACAAAGGTCTAAGCACATATATCTTCCCAAGACATCCTTGTCACCAATTTTCCAATCATGTTCCTTCCAAGTCGCTGACCATCCAGCAAAACCATTGGCAAAAGCCCATGAATCAGTGTACAAATGCACATCTAGCCATTTCTTCTTCCAAACAAAATGAACAACTAGGTGCACTGCTCAAAGTTCTGCCCACTGTGAGGATTTTCCCTCAATGATATCCTTCAAGTATGTCCCAGAAAAGGGTAGCTGTGCCACAGCTGTCCACTTACAGTTGGTAACTGCATATTGTGCAGAACCATCTGTAAACCAGGCCCGAGTTTTCTCATCCTCAATCAACTGATTGTAAGGGACTCCCCAAGAGGCCAAAGCTGTCAGCTGGGAAAGAGAAGGTAAAATGGCAGAAGTTGTGACCATGGACATTTGGGCTACTTCCTCATGTAACTTACTTGTGTCTTCAGGACCTGCTTGAGCCCTATCTCATATATACCATTTCCACTTTATTATGGAGTGCTGCTGTGCCAACTTTATGGTTTGGCGGGTCAGGCAATATCCAGCTCATGATAGGCAACTCAGGTCTCATGGCAACTTGATGGCCCATGGTTAAGTGTTTATTCTCTACTAAGGCCAAGTAGCAAACCAAAAGCTGCTTCTCAAAAGGGGAGTAGTTATCTGCAGAGGATTGAAAGACTTGGGTCCAAAATCCTAAGGGTCTGCATTGTAATTCTCCTATATGGGCCTGCCAAAGGCTCCAGACAGGATCTCTATTTACCACTGAAACTTCCAGCACCATTGGATCTGCTGGATCATATGGCCCAAGTGGTAGTGCAGTTTGCACAGCAGCCTGGACTTTTCACAGGGTCTCCTCTTGTTGCAGTCCCCAATCAAAACTAGCAGCTTTTCTGGTCACTTGGTAAATGGGCCAGAGTAGCACACTCAAATGAGGAATGCGTTGTCTCCAAAATCTGAAGAGCCCAACTAAGCCTTGTGCCTCTTTTTTTTTTTTATCATAGGACGGTCCAGGTGCAACAGCTTATCTTTTACTTTAGAAGGGATATCTTGACAGGCTCCACACTACATTTCACTGAGGAGGAAGGACCCTGTATTTTTGTTGGATTTTTCTCCCATCCTCTCTTACACAAATGCCTTACCAATAAATCTAGAGTCTTTGCTACTTCTTGCTCAATAGGTCCTAACAACATGATCTCATCAATATAATGGACCAATGTGATGTCTTGTGGGATGCATAGATGATCAAGGTCCCTGTGGACAATATTATGACATAGGACTTGAGAGTTGATATATCCCTGAGGCAGGACAGTGAAGGTATACTGCTGGCCTTGCCATCTAAAAGCAAACTGTTTCTGGTGGTCCTTACTAATGGCAATTGAGGAAAAAGCATTTGCCAGATCAACTGCTGCATACTAGGTACCAGGGGAAGTTTTGATTTGCTCAAGCAATGATACCACATCTAGAACAGCAGCTGCAATTGGAGTCGCCACCTGGTTAAGTTTACAATAATCTACTGTCATCCTCCAAGATCCATATGTTTTCTGCACAGGTCAAATAGGGGAGTTGAAAAGGGATGTGGTGGGAATCACCACCCCTCCATCCTTCAAATCCTTGATTGTGGCACTAATCTCTGCAATCCCTCCAGGAATCCAGGATTGCCTTTGATTTATTATTTTGATAGGGAGGGGCAGTCCTAGAGGCATCCACTTGACCTTTCCAACAATAATAGTGCTCACTCCACAAGTCAGGGATCCAATGTGGAGATTCTGCCAGTTACTGACTATGTTTATTCCAATTATGCATTCTGGAACTGGGGAAATAACCACAGAATGGATCTGGGGCCCACTGGACCCACTGTGAGACAGACATGAGCTAAAACTCCATCAATCACCTGACCTCCATAAGCCCCTCTCTGACTGGTGGACCACAGTGACATTTTGGGTCTCCTGGAATTAATGAGACTTCTGAGCCAGTGTCTAATAATCCTTGAAATGTCTGATCATTTCCTTTTCCCCAATGCATAGTTACTCTGGCAAAAGGCCATAGGTCTCCCTGTGCAAAGGTGGGAGGAAGATTAACAGTATAAATTTTTGGCAGTTTAACAGTATCCTTCCCCAAGGGAATTTGGCCTTCTACTCATTCAAGGGGCTCTGGGTCTGTAAACTGTGTCAAGCCTGGGAATTGATTAAGGGCCCATGATTCTTTGCATCTGTAATTTGAAATAGGGTTTTGTTCACTTGACCTAGAACTCTTCTGCTTATACAGATCCAGAAGAAATTTAATAGACTGCCCACGTATTTCACTTCTAGGTTCCCCATGATCTATTAGTTTATGCCACAACTCCATATATCTCAGACTATTCTGTGTGCTGTTTTGAAATTGCCTTTCATTGTGGTAGCCATGTCCACCTTGCCTTTGGTGATTAACTGCCAATATTTGACTTTTATCAGACCGAGATCCGCTCATCTCCATAATGTTTAAGGATTCCAATTCCATTATAGCCCTCCCTACAGTAATATCTGGACTGTAGAGAAAAGCAACCACAGAGCTCTTCAGAGAAGATGGAGTTAGTCTTACAAATATATTCCTCACAGTCCTGGTTAAAGGTGTGTCCTCTGGACATTCCTGGGGTGGGTGGTCAGATCTCAAATGGTAAATCCATTCTAACATTCCAATCTCTCTAATCCCTTCATCTACTGACCAGGGCAAATCAGGCATCTCAACATGCTAGGCCGTCGTTTGGTCCATGTTTCAGTTAGCCACACAAACAAACTGTTAAAGCCCTTTCTAACCCCTCATGCTACAGCATTGAATCCAGCATTTATGCTTATTGGGCCAATATCAATAAATTTAGTCTGATCCAACTTTATATTCCTTCCACTATTGTCCCATACCCTTAGTATCTATTCCCACACATATTCCACTTATTTCTGTCTATGTAAGTTGGAAAACTTATGCAGTTCTTTCAGAGTATAGCATACTTCCACATGGGACACACTTTGTATCTCACTGAGGTAATGTTTACCCAACTTCTCTCTTCCCCAACCCAACTTCCCTATTCACCGCAGCCTATCACAGCATTCCCTCAACAGCCATAACCTTATTTGGACATGTTGGCCTTCTCCTCTAGCCTCCCCCCTCCCTCCCAAATCTTCCCCCCACGCCCAGCAACAGCTTAGCCCTATCAGAAGACAACACGCTCACCCCCGCCCAACTCTGCCTATAAAACTGCGCAGCTCTCCCTGAATAAAGGTCTTACCTTCCAGCAAGCAAGTGAGTGGTGTCTCTTCATTTAGTACTGTCAGGGAGACCACAGGGCACCAAACGGCGACCCTGTGACAACTTCTCCTTAACCTCCGTGAAGACCAGGGAGCCGGGCCTGTGCTCTCCTGACAACTTCTTCACCCCCCCGCCGTTCCGGAGTGCACGCCGGACGGCCCACAACTAGCTCGCGTCGCTCCCCGGGCTGCAGCAGGGCTGATCACCCTCAGGCCCGGAAACAAAGCGGCACTCACCTTTGGGGGATTTTGGGGATTTTAGTCTAGTAATACGTCTCAAATTCAGGAGGGGTGGTCGGGGTGGGTAAGAAGAAGGATTAGAGATGTCTTGCAGGCTACTCACCTCAAGGCATTCCTTTGCATTTTCTTCTGGTGATCCAGGATCAAATTCTTCAAGCAGGGTTTGGAGGGCAGATTCTTCAGGGCAGACCTAAAGTTGGGCAGTGCATGCTGGGGTTTGGCTGGTACTTGCCTTGTGGCTTGGAGGAGGACCAGACTCCCTGGGGCAGGTCAGAGGCTGGGCAATGCAGGATTCTGTTTGGCTGGTACCCACCTCAGGGCTAGAACATGTTCCAGACTACCTGGGGCAGGCTAAAGGCTGGATGATACAAGTTTGAAAAGGTGTGGTCTCCACAGGGCAGGCCATTGAAGGTTTATCTGGTAAAGTCTCAGCAGAATTTAGGGTTCCAATGTCCCCACCAATATTATCATCATCCCATATGTCTCCATCCCAATCCTAGTGGTTCCAATCCTTTCCAATCAATGCCTTCACTTTAATTACAGAAACCCTGCAAGGTTGAGATTTTAGTTTCCTCTGTAATTCTGCTACTCACACAAAGAAAGTCTGGGTTTGATTCTCAGATATCTCAAGTCTGTGGCTACAGGAAACAAGATTTTCTTTTAAGGCACACATAGAAACTTTCTATGTGTCATTCATGTGACATTTAAGTTTCATATTTGAAGACTTTAGCTCATCTTTTTTCTTTTGTTACTGTATCCAGAGTATCTAGGAGGAGCAGGCCAACATCATTATACTTTTTGACTCCACAAAATTTTGTTAAGGTGTTGAAAATACTCTCACCCAGGTCCTTGCTTCTTATAAGCATGGAAATAGGTGAATCCTGTGATGCTATTCTGCATATCTCTATTGCCAGCTCATGCCTTGGACTGTTAACAACCTCTTCATTATTGGAAAGGGAATCATTAGTACCCTTGAGTTCAATTAGAGTAGAGAGCCAATTACAAATCTCCCAGAACCACCTCAGACATCCCATGTTTAAGATTCTGCTCCTCAAAAACAACTCCTGGTACCAAGGTTTATTAGTCAGGGTTATCCCAGGAAACAGAATCAACAGGAGATATCTATCAATAATATGAGATTTTATAATACTCTCTCATGCAACCGTGAGGATGCCCACTTCCAGGTTCCGCAGGCAGGCTACAAACCAGGGTCTCTGATGAAAGTCCAATGAACAGTCCTTGATGAGTTTCTGGGAGAAGATGACTGTCCAAAGACGAGTTGGGAAATTCTCTCTGAATGTTGAAATCACTTCCACTTTTAAGGTGTTCAACTGATTGGATAAAAGCATCACCCATTGCTGATGCAATCTCTCTGATTGATGCAGATATAATCAGCCATCCATGCCGTAAACTCACTGGTGAATGAAGTCCATAAATGCTCTTGTATTACAATTAGCCCAGTGCTTGCTAGAGCAAACACCTGAACACAATTACCTGGCCGAGTTGACACATTAGCCTAACCAACACAATTGCCCTCTATTCTCATCTCCTGAGAGAAATTTTGTCATCCCTTAATGAATCTCTGGTCTGATTTTGATAACTTAACCCAGGTAATTTTAAAGTCGGAATAAATTCAACCAAATATCAAAGAAGAGCTGTGAAAAAAAAAATGAGGAAAGAGAAATTGGCCATAAAACTAAACTCACATAATGATTCACTTTAACACAATAAAGGTATTTTTTAACGTGTTCATATTCACGAAAAGGCAAATTAAATTTAAGTACATATGTTTTGTTGGTGAACAGAACTACAACCAACACAGTTATTGAAAAATTGCAATTCATGCTAAAAGACAATTAAAATATTCTGAAAGGACAAAGTTTGCATCAGAATACAACTCAGATATAATGCATATATTGTAATTATCAGAGAGGGATTTTTAAATAATTATGATTATATTGAAGGTTCTATGGAAAACATTGGCAACAATGGTTTTCACAACAGTAAACTGTATAGAGAGGTAAAATATATTAAAAATTGAAGATATTTTAATACAAATATCCCGAATGTTAATGGAATAAGAATGTTATTAAGCAGAAGAAAACATCTTAGAAGTGTGCTGAAATTTCTAAATGCTATAATTGAATTATAAAAGTATGACAATATATTTATAAAATACATGTCGTATTGGACTAAACCTTGGTCCATACGAAAAGTACCCTTTCACTGATAGATTTTATAAAAATAATTTTTGAAAGAACATATTCTAAAGATCTTCAAATCCTTTTCTTTGATCTTATAATAAAGAGAATATAAATTCATGTGTGTGTAATAATCTAGCACTTATTTCCAAACAAAAATTTTTTCCCAATACATAATCTTCATCTAGTGGGGAGGTTACTGAATTAGAAAGTAGAAGAGAGAATTCAAGATCAACACTCTCAATGAAAGTAGCTTGTAAAAATGGTCTCTGAGGTAAAGATTAATCTTTAAAAATATGAATAATATAGCATAATTCATAACTTCTAAAAGTAAAAAATAATGTTTTTGGATGCATGTCCCAAAGAATACCTGCTTTGTGTAGCGGTTTAAATTTTTTTTATGAATTCCCAAAGGAGAACTAATCCATTTCTGTTTGTGTGAGACAGTTGATTTGGTTACAGCAGTGAGAATGACTCAAGTTGAATCTCTGTCCTTTTTCTGGGTGTGATAAAAAATGGAGACACAGAGAGAGACAGATAAAGGACAAAAGAAGCCACCATATTTGATCCTGCCATGTAAGAGAGGTTTCATCCTCAGTTGAGCAGCAAAGTGAGAAACATTGAGAAGCTTAAAGTTCTGAGGCCAAGAAAGACAGAGAGAGAAGGCCCAGTAAAGTAAAAGGCCATACACCAGGCTTGCCTACAGATGTAGAAATGCAGAGACCTTGGCAGAGATTGGTGCCCAACTTACTTTGCATTGTGTTAGTTGACTTTGGTGAGAATGCACCTCTTATAGTGTACTGATTTGGGCTTCTCATGGATATGGAATGTCAACTTTTACCCCAAATAAATGCATTTTATAAAAGTCAATCGATTTCTGGTACTTTGACATAGCAGCTCTTTGGCAAACTAAAACAGAAACAGGTAACAGGGGAGGGGTCATGTTGCTAAAATTACCAAAAGTGCTGGAAAGGTTTTATAAATGGTTATGGGGTATTTTTGGGAGGAACTGTGAGATTCTTGATAGAAAATGGATAGATTGCTGTGAAGAGACTATTGGTAGGAATATGAACCCTAAAGTTGTATCTGATAAGACCTTAGAAAGAAATGCTGAAAATACTATTGGAAACTAGAGGAAAGGTGATCCTTCTTTTAAAGTTGGCATAATTGACTCCTTATGTTAGATGGAATGTAGAAATTAAAAATGCTGTGCTTGGACATTTAGCTGAGGAGATTTCCAAAATAAATGTGGAAAAATGTGGCCAGGCTCCTCCTTGTAGCTTAAATTAAAATGCAGGAGGAAAAAGTTAAAATGAGAATTAGCCTGCTGGGCAGAAAGAAACCAAAGACTGATTTGGCAAATTCCAAGTTTCTGAAAACCAGCCCCCAGAAGATAGTGGCTCACATGACAATTTAACTAAAATGGAAATTTGTAAGTCAGAATTGGAAATGCAATTATCCAGAAAGGACTTGTAGGAAGTCTTTCTGTCTGATGGCTTATACCTCTGTATCTTACATGCTAATCTAACAAGATTTTTTGTGACACATGTATGAATGAAACAACTGTCAGCTTGGAATAAAAGGAACAGGAAAGGAAGAGATTGAAGGAAAAATCAGCTTCAAGAGGAAAACTATGGAAACTAAAGTCTGGAATTAAGGCATCTCTTTGGACCAAGAGAGCATCCTCACCCATGTGTACAGAAAGGGGGAGTTTGCCCCAGCATTTGAGGAGGGTGGATATTCCAACCCATTGACCAGAAAGAGTTTGGCTACCCCAGGCTATAAGTGTGCATTCATGGGTGGTTGCATTGAGTTAGGTCACCACCCCACTTCTATGAGGGCAGTGGGCCTATTCTTCAGAGGTCGGAGAGAGTCACATCACCACCAATATTCTGAGGGGACTAAGCATGTATATTAGAGTGTAGGGAAAATGCTGCTGTCTCATCACTGTACTAATGGTGTTTTGACTGTTCCTCAAAGATTGGGGAAATTGTGGCTGTCACCTCAATGTTCTTGGAATGTGAACTCTGGAGCTCATTCACTACCTACATGCTTGATGAGGGTAGAACCTAGAAAATTGTCACTGGGCAAGCCTACGGAAAAGGTGGGGCACCATGAAGACCTGAGGAGAAGAAAAAAGAATCATTTTAAGTATTACTTTGAGACTTTTAAATCAGACTATGTCCTGTAGGTTTTTAGAACTGTTGGGGACCCATGAAACATGTTTCCTTCCCAATCTCGCCTTATCATAATGTAAATGTTTATCTTATCTATGTCTCTCCTTTGTATATTGGAAGAAGGTAAGTTGTTTTCTAAATTTCACAGGTCTACATCCAAAGAAAACTTTTCCGCAAGAAAAATTACATTCCTATAACTGATTTTTATGTGATTTTGTACTTAGCATTGCTACTGAAATGATTGAAGGTTTTTGGAATATCATGATGTAATGAATGTATTTTGCATATGGAAGACAAGTCTTTTGGGGATTCAGAGGATGAAATGTGATAGTTTGAAATTCTTTTATGAATCCCTTAAATAGAATTCATCCATTTCTGTGAGTGTGAGACAATTTTGACTGGTTTATGTCAGTGAAACATGACTCAAGTCGAGCCTCTGCCCTCTTGATGGGTATAGTAAAAAATGGAAACATGGAGCGATACAGACATGGGAAAAGGTAACCACCATACTTGATCCTGCTACACAAGAGAGGTTTCACGTACAATTGAGCTTCAGTGTGAAACACACCTGAGAGGATCAAAGTGCTGAGTCCCAGACAGTGAGAGAAAAGGCCTGGTAAGAAAAGAGCCCTATTCCAGGCTTGCCTACAGGTGCAGAAAGGCAGAGACTTTGGCAAAGATTGGTGGCCATCTTGCTTTGCCAGGTGATAACTGACTTTGTTGAGAAAACATCTCTTATGGTGTCCTGATTTTGATTGCTTATGGTCGTGGAACTGGATGGTTTTACTACAAATAAATCCTTTTTGTAAAAGCCAACCCATTTCTAGTACTTTTCATTGACAGCCCTTTGGGAAAGTAAAACACTTGGATTTGAGGTGGGTTATTAGTATTCCTTTTTTAAGGACTTGCAGAATGCAAGTGCTTGCTCCAAGATCATGTAACTGAAACAACCAATTCCCAGGATTAATCAATCCAGAATCCTGAAATTTCAGACCTCTACCATATTAATATCCATTATTTTTCTTTCATTCTCCTTAGACAACATAGCATACAATTATATTCTAGTGTTGAGTGTGGGCTATTGTGCATGGGCACAATTGAAATATAGACTTTTCTTACAGAGATTTTGATTTAATAAATATTGGCTGGGCCTCTATATTTAATATATTTTAATGCTCTCCAAGGTATTTCTAATTGAAATTGTTTTGAGAATCATTGTGCTAAAATCTGTCATTGTTAATAAGGGTGCCTCTCCAGGAAAATGTTTTAAGTATGTCAGTCTATGCATATGACTCTGTGGCAAACATGCCCTCATTACAAATGGAATCTTAATTTTTAAAGAATAACAACAATATATTTAGATTAATTTACTAACCTTTCTAGATTTCTTTCCATTAGATGTGACCAATGATATTAAATGGGAAATAATGACTGAGTTTGCTAGAATGTGATTTGAAATGGAGAGACTCAATTCAATTGACTATCCACCATTTCATCTTCCTCACTCTTTTTTCAAATAATGTTTGAAAAATGGAGATATGGCAGTTTTATTATGTTCATGAAGAAATAGGCATAAGGATGAAAAACTATATTGTGAGAATGGCAGATATGTTTTGGAAATAACGTGCATTGACTCTGGAATAGCTTCTTTTTATTTTAAAAGTTAATATGCCAAGGTTCTTGGAAGATGGTGTTGGAGTAGGTAGAGGTAGTCAGGACCCAGCTGACTTGCTAAAACAGAGGAGGTTTGTCAGGAACTGCCCAAGTGGCTGATTTGGTAATCTGAGGACCAGAGGGGTACCATTCCCTTCATCCAGGAGAGAGTGGGCACAGAGAGATGAAGAGGCCAAGAGGAAAACTGTGAGTTACTCACCTCTTCAGGTCTGAGTGGCACCTATCTTACACACTCTAGAAGAACAGCCTTGATAAAACCAATGACTGCTGGTGGCCCACTGAGGGGGGACCAAGTATACTCCTCTCTGGGAAGAGGGAGGATGCAGTGGAGGGCTGAGTGTGGTTTCTCTCCAGTGAGTTTAACTAGTAGGACCATGCTCTGAATTATGGCTCTAATCAGTTCACAAACACAAGCCAGTAGAGGTTGAAAGTATCATTAGATCCTCTCAATTGATACAGAAAAGTCATTAGATGCACTGAAGAGTGACATCTAATAGCAGACAAAAAAGTGAAGGAAAACAAGATTTTTTTGGAACCTCTCTTGTTGTTATCCCCAGGCCCACTTGGATCTTCTCTGTACCTCATTAGAGGGTCATTGATGCAAGGAAAAGAAAAGAAACAACAAAGTTGAGAGAAGAAATAAATGAAATGGAGAATAAAATAAAGACCAATAAAAAGAATTAACAAAAGCAAAAGTTTGTTTTTCAAGAGGTGAATATAATTGACAAATCCTTAGCTAGACTGACAAAGAGGAAAATAGAAAACAAAAATAAATAAAATCAGAAATGAGAGGAGCTGGGAAGCGGCTGTGGCTCAATCAGTGGGGCTCCCGTTTACCATATGGGAGGCCCTGGGTTCGGTTCCCGGGGCCTCCTGGTGAAGGCAGGCCCGCCCACACGGTGTGGTTGGCTGACCCGGCGGGCACAAGCAGCAAGGGGGGGATAGATGAATAAATAAATAAAATCTTAAAAAAAAAAAAAGAAAAGAAATGAGAGGAGCAACATCACTAAAGACAGCCCCAGTTATGAAAGAGTTCATAAGATAATACTATGAACAACTATATGCCAACAAACTAGACAACCTACATGAGATTGTCAAATTCCTAGAAACACAAAAACTACACTGATCATTGAACAAGTAGAAGACCTCAAAAAATCAATCACAAGTAAAGATATAAAAACAGTTATCGAAACCTTCAAAAATGAAATATCCAGCACAAAATCGCTTCAGAAGTTAATTCTACCAATCACTGAAAGATTTAATACCAATCTTGCTCAAACTCTTGCTGAAAATTGAACAGGAGAGGACACTACCAAATTCATTCTGTAAAGCCAGCATTGCCCTAATAGCAAACCAAATAAAGATACTACAAAAATATAAAATTACTGGCCAATTTCTCTAATGAATATGCATGCAAATATCCTCAACAAAATGCTTGCAATCAAATCCAAAGCACATTTAAAAAGTTATACATCACAATCAAGTTTGTTTTATCCCATATATTCAAGAGTTGTTCATCATAAGAATATTAAACAGTGTAATACACCACACTTATAAATTGAAGAAGAAAATCATATGATCCTGTCAATGGATACAGAAAAGCCATTTGACAAAAACAGATTTTGTAAAAATTAAAACAATCTTAAAGATAGGAAAAGAAAAAACATTGTACTCAAAAGGGAAAAACAGAAAGTTTTCCCACTGAGATCAGGAAGAAGACAAGGACTCCCATTGTCAACACTCTTATTCAATTTTGTGCTAGTATTTCTAGCTAGAGGAATTAGACAAGAAAAAGTAATAAAAGACATCTAAATAAGAAAAGAAGTAAAATCCTCGCTATTCGGTGGTGACATGATCCTATACCTAAGATATCTAAAAAACCCACATCAAAGGTAGTAGAGCAAATAAATGAATTCAGCAAATAGCAGAGTTTTGAGTATTTAGGTCAATACTCAAAAATTAGTAGCATTTCCGCTACCAATGAGTAATTTGATGAAGAATTGAGGAAAACATTTCCATTTACAATAGTGACTAAAACAGTCTAATGTATAAGAATAAACTTCACCAAGGACATAAAGGACCTAAATTCAGAAAACTCCAAAACATTGCTAAAGGAAATCAAAGATAACATAAATAAATGGAAGGGTACTCCATGCTCATGAACTGGAAGCTTTATTGTGGTTGAGATATCAAATTAATCACAGATTAATTTACATATTCAATGCAATCACAAAATTCCCAACAGCCTTTTTTGCAGAATGGAAAAGTCAATTATTACAATTTGAGGGAAGGTAAAGGGCCCTGAAGAGACAAAAATATCTTAACAAAGAAGAACTGAGACAGAGAACCCTCACTTCATGATTTTAAAACATATTACTTAACTTTAATGGAAAAATAGCATGGTACAGGCATAAAGATAGACATATTGATCAATGGAATTGAATTCATTGTTCAGAAATAGAACTTCACATTTATGGTTAAGTGATTTTTGACAAGGCTGATAAACTCACCCAGCTAGGTCAGAATAGTCTATTCACAAATGGTGTTGGAGGAAGTGGATATCCATATCAAAAAGAAAGGAATGCGAATATTCTCACTGTCCTGATTCTGTGATAATCAGGGTGGGCTAAACATTCGCTATATTAGAAACCATGCATGTGTCCCCAGACCTCGTTTTCCTCCCTAGGTCTGGTTTTTAGAATGCTGGTGATAAACTAAGCCTGATTTATTATATGTCCATCCTGTATGGGAAAAGACTGTAACTCTAGGTATCTCTGGTCAACCTTAAGAGATATAGCAGGGGGCTATATCTGGTTGGCGTCCATCTCCCATATGGAGGGACCTGGGTTCGATCCCCAGGACCTCCTGGTAAAAATTTAAAAAATATATAGAAGGTGCGTGGGCCGCCAGTCCCTGTGCGCGGGCGCACCACCAGTTCCCGCGAGCCACACAGCAAGATGATGACATAATAGGAGAGTGACACAAGGGAGAGGCAAGATGAGA
>JAKSZT010054112.1:1821054-1922241 GCA_026826555.1 Tolypeutes matacus
ACCAAGCTAGACTATCAAAAAAGAAGTTAAAAATACATAAAATAAAAGTGAGGAAGGGGATATCAACACTGATCCCAAAGAATTAAAGGGCATCATAGGAGGATACTTTTAAAAATTGTAAAACAATAAGATGGATAAATTGGAGGAAATGTACAAATCTCTATAAAGACACATACAACCTATATTGACAAAAGAAGGACTTGAACTCATCAGACCAATCTTAAGAAATGAGAATGAATTAGCCATCAATAACTTCCCAAGTAAAACTCAGACCCAGATGGCCTCATGGGTGAACTCTATCAATCATTCTGGAAAGAAATGACACCAATCATGAATAAAGTCCTCAAAAAATAGAAATGGAAGGGACATTATTTACCTCATTTTATGATACCACCATCACCTTAATACCAAACCACAAAAAGACAGACAAGAAAACTACAGACAAATTTCTCTAATAAACTTAGATGCTAAAATCCTCAACAAATTACTTGTTAATAATATTCAATAATACATCAAATGAATTATACACTGTCACCAGGTGGATTTCATCCCTGGTAAGCAAGGATGGTTCAACATAAGAAAATCAATGTACTAAACCACATTAGCAGATCAAAAGAAAAAAATCACATAAATATCTTTATTGATGTAAAAAAATTTGATAAAATACAGCATCCTTTCTTGATTTAAAAACAAAACACTCTGAAAGATAGGAATAGAAGGAAACTTCCTCGACATGACAAAAGGTTTATATGAAAAACCCATAGTTAACATCATAGTCAATGTTGAAGTACTAAAGGCTTTCTCTCTAAGATCTGGAACAAGACAAGGATGTCCACTGTCATCGATCTTATTTAACATTGTGTTATTAGAAGTATTAGCTCAAGCACTTAGGCATGAAAATGAAATAAAAGTCCCACAAATTAGTAAGGAGGTAGTAAAAATTGTGCTATTTGCAGATTTACATGATCTTGTACATAGAACAACCCCAAAAATTACAACAAAGCTTCTAGAGCTGGTAACAAGTTCAGTAAAGTTGCAGGATATATGATCATCCTACCTGACCTTAAGGCATACTACAAAGCTATTTATGTAATATAAAGCTTATTTAAAAATAAAAATAATAAAAAATAAATAAACCATTATTTTATCAACCAGAAAAATGTATGGTGTTGTCACAAGGGTAGACATATTGCACAATGGAGCCGATTGAGATTTCTTATATAGATCCTCTCAAATACATTCAACTGATTTTACAAGGCCACAAATGCCCCTCAACAGGGACAAAATGACCTCTTCAACAAATGTTCTGGGAGAACAACATATCCATATCTAAAAGAATAAAAGAAGATCACTATCTCATGCCCTACACAAAAATTAACTCAAGATGGATCAAAGTCCTAAATATAAGAGCCAAGATCATAAAGATTGACCTACATGATAATGTGGGGAAACATCTATGAGATCTTGTAGTAGGAAAAGTTTCATAAACTTTACACCAAAAGAACAATGAAAGGAAAAGTAAATAAATGTGACCTCCTAAAATTCAAAACAACAACAAACTTTTGTGCTTCAAAAGTGCTTTCCAATAAGTGTCTAATATCTAGCATATATAAAGAAATTATAAATCTCAAAAATAAAAAGACAACCCATTTACAAAATGGGCAAGAGATTTAAGGAGCTCGTTTTCCAAAGAGAAAATTGAAATGGCTAAAAAGTTCCTCAAACTCACTAGGTATTAGAGAAATGCAAATCAAAACTACAATGAGATATCATCTTACACCTATTGGTCTGTAGACTATCTTTTTTTAAAAGCAGAATTACAAGAGTTGGAGACGTTATAGAGGGAATGGAACCCTTATACACTTATCTTGGGAATGTTGAATTGTTCAGCCATTGTGAAGAACAGTTCGGCGGTTCCTCAGTAAGCTACCTATAAAACTGCCATATGATCCAGCAATCCCACTGCTGGGTATATACCTAGAAGAACTGAAATCAGGGATACAAACAGATAAATACACACCAATGTTCATTATTCACTATTGCCAAAAGTTGGGAGCTACCCAAGTGTCCATCAACAGATGACTGGATAAACAAATTGTGGTATATACATACAATGGAAAATTAGTTGTAAGAAGGAATGAAGTATTGACATACGGGACAACATGGATGAAACTTGAAGTCCTTATGTTGAGTGAAATAAGCCAGTTACTAAAGGACAAATATTGCATGACCTCACTGATATGACGTAAGCATATTGGGTAGACTAGCACAGTAGAGTCAATAAGAAAGGTTATCAGAGACAAAAAGAGATTAGAGTTTGGTGAGCAATGCTCATTTGGGGAAAAATCATAGGGCATAGCTTGGCGATGGATAGGGGTGAAGATGGTGCAGGGATATGAGTTGGGTCAAAGGTGCTAGAATGTGAGTGTGAGCAGTTTTGGGGTTGATGGTTTGGACTCTCCATGGAACTGTAGAATGGACTGGAGGAAGGAACAGGTGAAATCTGAGGATTTTCAAGACTGTGGTTGAAAATATTATTGTGGGAATGTGCTTTTGGCAAATATGGCAGGGGAGCATTACCAGTGCAGGGTGTCAGTGGTACATGGATATGTGGGACATTTATAATTTTCTAAGGCTTTTATGCCTCTTTGATTTGAACCTATAATTAGCACTGTACCCACTAAATATGTGTCTCAGAGACTTAGATATTCCAGCATTTCATATGCTGGTTGAGCCCTAATGCCTATTTGAAATATGAATTTTAAGGAAAAAAATAAGGATTTGATATATTGTACACCATGTTGGACATATATTTAATGGCATCATTCCTATCATATCAGTCATGCTATCATGGAGACTGTTTGTAAACAAGATTCAATGACATAAAAAATATTTGGACTATAGGTTGCTGAATAAATGTTCACATCTATCCTCTTCCTCCATTTCTATGTTCATATGTACATGGAAATTTATGCTGTAACAACCCTATTTACTTTCCCTTTACATATGTAGCCATTTTGATTTCCTGAACTCAAACATATTAACATTTGTGATAACCTCTTCCCTCCTCCTGCCATTCATAATTTTTTAATTCTCTGGAGACTATGGATGCAGAGTAGGGCAAATGTCTAGCGTGTCATTTTTATCTGGTCACAATAACATTATTGCAATCATTTTATGATTGAGAAAATTGTATTCATCATAATACCTACCATGGAGACTATTGAATGTTGTTAAAAATAGTAACTTGCTAAACAATGTATATAAGTAGTGCTGTGATGTCTGAGAAAAGGCCATCCAAGGGGCTATTGGATGATCAGATGCAGTTCTAAGGAACTTGTCTTTATTTTTGTTGTTGTTGTTGTTTTTTATTCATTCTGAATGTTCTGAGAAATGCAAATATGAAATTTGAGGTAAATATTTTCCAATGGAGGGTTTATTTATTTTTTTCCTTCAACTTTTTTCTCTATATTTATTCCCATGTAGTAATGATTTTAATCTCTCTATAAACTTGTAATATTGGTTATACTGTTTGAGGGCTACCAAAATATTAAGTTGCCTGCAAGATTCACACATTTTTTCTATCTCTCTGAATTTGAGTCATTTTTTACATTTCCATTTAATTATCACTTCTTAAAGAATATATCACCTGATACCTGCTTATCTCAGTCTCACCTCCCTTTTTACCCTTTCCAGTCCCAGTAGGATTAGATGCCTTCCTTCTTGAACACATTCCATCCCATGTGTATCTTTGTAAGAATACTTTACACTGAATCTTGATGATCTAATTTACTATCTCTCTTGTCTATAAATATCTTGAGGGGAGGGTCTACTTATACATCTTTATATATCCCACGCTTAGCGTCCCTGCAGGAACTTATTTGATGATTGATGAATGAGTAAATATAAATTAATTGATGAATGTATTAAACTGAGCAAGGGTGTTTCCTTTGTAAAATTAATTATAAGGCAAAACTTAATATTGACTACAGTTATGAAAAATAAAACTTTAAATTTCAACTTTGGATTGTTTCTACATCAGGCCATTATTACTGCTCTTGAGCTTCAGTTTCCTCTTCAATCAGTTGGTCCTGATTTTTTTCATTTCACGTAGATTATCTAATTTGTTGGTATACAATTGTTCTTAGTATCTTCTTATAATCCTTTTTGTTTCTGTAAGGCCAGTAGACATATCACAACATTTCACTCTGATTTTAGTTATTTATGTGTTTTCTCCTATTTTACTTGCCGTTCTCACTAAAGATGTGTGAATGGTACTGAGTTTTCAAATAATCAACTTTTTTATTCATTCTCTAATTGTTTTTTCTATTCGCTATTTTATTTATCTCTAACCATATCTCATTAATTCTGCTGACTGTGGATTTTCTTTTTCTCTTCTTTTTTTCTATTTTACCACACCAAAACTAAAACTAATATCTTCACAATATTCTATTCACACACCTGCAGAATGGTTTAACAGTGAGGATTTTTTTTTCTTTTGTTTGTTTTTTTTTTGTTGTTGTTGTTGTTTGTTTTGTTTTCTAGGCTATTTAATTCACACTACCACAATCTTCCCTCTGGACCCACAAAAGACATGATTTTCACCTATGAAAAACATTCATTCCATGACATCTCAAAATCCTTAAGTCATTTAATTAACAACTCCAAATCAATGTCTCATCAAACTCAGTTAGTGCTGTGATCTGTTCTGGGACAAAATTATGATGGACCTGTGAAACCTGGAATATAATTTATTTGCCTCCAAAATAGATTGATGGGATATCCATAGGGTAAACATTCCCATTTAAGAAGGGAGAAATTAAAGGAAAACTCGGGTTACAGTACCCAAGCAAGTGTTGAAAACAACATAACCATCTTCATTAGATTGTGAGGTCTGAAAGTCATCTGTGGGTAAATGCTTTTTTCTCTCAACCTCACTGAAGCAGCAGCCACTTGTTTTCCAAATGTTTTTGTAGTAGCTGTGCTGTCCCAGAAGCATACACTCAACCCTCTCCAAGCTTGGGAATAGCAGCCAGACTCAACTGGAATATAGGGGTATAAACATCATAACAGAAAGTTTAGGTTATGGAAAGCTTGCTGAACATAAAGAAAAAAGGCCTAACCTTACCAAATACTGGGTTAGATAGCTTGTCCCCTTCAAGCAAATGCGTGGAACTCCCCTTTCCATACATGTGTCTGGGTTTTCTCTCTTGGGCCCATAAGATCTTTTTGTTCCAGGCCTCTGTTTCCATATTTCTGTATGTGATATCTTTTTACCTTCAATTCTTCACACCTTTCAACCAGTTTGGTAGTGTTTCTATCCATATTACTTTTGCACAGAGAGGTGATCCATAACATCAGATAAAAGGGAATTCCACACATACTTCCTAAATGACCTCCTTTAAAATCCTGACTTTCACTGAAATGGCTGGTTAGATGCATATTAATCCACAGCTTCTTTAACAAAGTGTTACACATTTAAACCCTTACATATATCCCAGGTCTCTGGGAGAAATTTCAGAACCCATTCTGGCCCTTGCCTCAGAACACATCATCCGGATAGGTTGAGTCTATTGAAAATCAACAGTTTCTGCTTGATTTGTGCTTATAAGTTAAATTGTCAGTTTATCACTGTCCTCTAGCATTTTAATAAAATCTGTAAGGAGAAACCAGGCTGTATCTTCCACTGTTAGTTTGGAAACCTCTTCAGTTAAGTATAGAGGTTCATTGCTTACATGTTCCAATTCCAATCTATTAATAGTATTAGGACACAATTTCACCAAATTTTCAGCTTCTTTATGATTAGGATTGCCTTCCCTCCAATATCCAAATACACAATCATCAATTATTTCTAAAGCCTCCCTTAAGGTACACTTAATGTCCCTGTTTCTACCAACATTTTCTGCAATGCATTCTATCTTTTATCTATCAAATGCCTTTTAATTCTTTCCCCTTCTCCAACTCCAAAGTCATTTCCAAATATTTAAGTATTTGTAATAATAGCACTCCAATTTCAAATATGAAATATATTCTTGCTTTTCTAGCTTTTATGACAAATACCCCATAACACATCCTGGAATAGATTAAATTTAACAACCCTGTCCCCAGCCTTACATACTTTAAGCTACAGCAATTGTGAAGTTTTATGTTTACTGAGCTAGGAGTTCAGGTTTGTTAACTGTTTGCAGAAGAAAAGTTATTTGAAGTTAGCATTTCCTCTGTTTTCCATGGTTTTGGCTCCCCTATTTTCCTTGGGTTTTCCTAGAGACTTCTTCTTAAGTAAGGTCTCAGTTGTATAGTTATTTTTGTTGTAATCAAGTGATATTATAAGTAGCCTTATTCATGTCCTTGCAAGGTGTGAGGGTAAGAGAAGCATTCTATAATCTCTGAAGGGGTCAATGTCAGTTAAAATGTATCCCTGGGCTCTGACCTTCACTAGAGATTCCCATATTTGTAACACCTCCCCCCTCCAACACCCCTGAAGTGAGAAAGGATAGCTAGAGTGGACTGTACTTAGGAATTTTCCTTTCCACATATTCACAGTGATTGAATTAGTTAGCATTCTCTATGGAAGTAGATATCTGAAAATAATATTAGATTTTATAAAATTGTCTCATGTGACTGCGGGGATGCAAAAGTCTAAATTCCATAAAGCAAACTATAAGCTTGGACCTCTGATGAAGGTTCTTGATGAATTCTTGAGGAGAAGCTGGCTGGTTGAAGAAGAGTGGAAACTCTTCTGTGCTGAAATCATCACTTTTTCTTTTAAGTTCTTCAACTGATTGGATGAGATGACTCTCATCGCTAAGTGAAATCTCAGTTGATTGTAGATGTAATCAGCCATAGATGCAAACAACTTACTGATGATTTAAGTCATGAAATAGTCCCATAGTAACCATTAGGTCAGTGTTTGCTTGACCAAACAACCAGTCACCGCAACCTGGCCAAGTTGACATATAAGCATAATCATCAGAAGGGAACTTGAGTTCAGTATTTCCCTACCCCAACATGTGAGGGTCTATGTGACTACAATTCAGTATTTCCCTTCCCCTATATCATTTTGGCTCTGATAAAACCCAAATTGGTTAGGCTTTTGTACAGTTGTTTATATTGAAAGGTTGCCTCATATTATTATATTTCAAAATACACCCATCTTCACAGTGGGAATATGGTTTTCCTGATAAAACTCAGGAAAATATGGTCCCTCCTCCTAAAACTGGTATCTTGGACCCTTTAACACTCAAAGTTGTCCAAACTGAGTACCCACAATTTGGAGAACTAGAATTCAAGCATTCCTACTTGGACTGGTTCCAGAACAAAAGTTTTACTTCTTTACTTCTCCAGGTTAGCAGAGATCCCCATTAACTAGTGGGATAGTGGGTAGTGGAATGAACTTTGACATCAATTCTTTCATAAATAGAATTTTTTTTATTGTTCATTTTTCTTCTTGTTATGATAGGAGTGATGATTTTGCAGATATTTACATTCTGTACCAGAAAGTGGAAGCCTGAGTAATCTATTTAATATACTAACATGTCAGAAATATTCAGAAAATATATTTTTAATTTTTATAAAGATTCCACAATAAATAATTATGTCTTACAGTCTCTTACCATTTAGTTACAAACCAAACAAATGGCAGAAAGAATAGCAAAAGACCTTATAAATATTTAATGGATCAAAATGTCAACATCCTCAAAATAATTTAAAAATCACTTTAAAGCTGCCTTTAAAAAGTACTAGAATTTAACTGTATTGTTACATATATGAAATATAAGTACTTAATTCAAAAAGTAGTTAAAAATGAATGAGACAGAGACAAGGTACATCTTCCTTGGTAGTTTTTTCTTCTTTTTTAAATATCAGAATTTTAGATTCTTAAAGGATGCCAAGACAGTATTCTAGAAATGGGTTGGCTGTAAAAGTGGGGATTTATTAAGCGATAACCTTACAGTTCAAATTCTGAGAAAAATGTCCAAATCACAACATCAGGTGAAGTTCTCTTCCCCAAAACATGCCTGCTGGTGATCGTAGATTTCTTCTTCACATGAAAAAGCACAATGTTGGAACCTGCTCTCTCTTCCTTCTCCTCTGGTCTTTTTGCTTTCAGCTTCTGGCTTCCTGCAGGATTCTCTCTGCTCCTATGGCTTTTTCTCTGATCCTGGGTCTTTTCTCTGCTCCTGAGGCTTTCTCTTCCCTTGTTCCTTTTGTTTCAGATTCTAGAAACTGGGATTTTCTCTCTCAGTTTCTGGGGGGTTTCTCTCTCTATTTCTCTGAATGTTTCTCCCATTTACATAGGACTCCAGTAAGAGGATTCAGAGCCACCCTGCATCATGCCTTGCCTTACAAAATTAATCTAATTAAATGGCCCTTAATTAAGTGAAATAATTTTTTAAAAAATTCCCATCTACAATAAATTCTTACCCACAGGAAAGGATTAGCTTTAAGGATATAATCTCCTGGGGTCCACCGACCTTCATACAATCCCATTCATCTTTATTGAGGGTATCAGATACCACAGAATATAACAATTCAAAGTGTGTAATCCAATGTTTTTAAGTATATCCACAAGCTTATGCATCCATAACCACAATCAACTTTGGAACATTTTGTTCAACTGAAAAAGAAACCCCGTACCCATTTCCAGTCACAACACATTTCCCTCCAATCTCCCCAGCCACAGGCAACTACTAACCTATTTTCTGACTCTATGGACTTGGCTATTTTTTATATTTCATTAAAATGAAATCATACAGTATACACACTTTTACCTATGGCTTATTTAACTTTGCTTAATGTTTCCAAACATCATCCATGCTGTAGCGTGTATTAGCACATCATTCTTTTTTTATTATCAAATACTCTTCCACTATATGGATATATCATCTACCCACTCACCTCTTAATGAACTTTTGGATTATTCCCAGTTTTTGGCTATTATTAGTAATACTTTGTCTTTATACTCTTAATCCCACATTTGATTTGTTTCTTTCAGCAAAGCATTAAATTAATGTTACTATTTTATTTACATTAGTGTGCATTTTTTCTTATGTAACACCCTATTACTAACACCTTGCATTAATGCAGTACATTTGTTAAAATTAATGAAATAAATCTTTCCTAATTGTGCTATTAACTATAGTTCATTGCTTAAAATAGGATTCACTGTATTGTATATTCTCATGTTTATGTTTTAATTTTTAGTCTAGTAACATGTATACACCTAAAATTTCCCATTTAACCACATTCACATATATAATAGCACTCAAAACGATGTACTATCATCACCATCATCCATTTCCAAAACTTTAATATAAACACAAAAAGAAATTTTGTACAAATTAATTATTAGCTTCCCATTCCCTACCCCAACCCATTCTCTGGTAACCTCTATTCTGGATTCTAACTCTATGAGTTTGTTTATTTTAATTTTTTCCATATCAGTGGAATCCTACAATATTTGTCCTTTTGTGTCTGTCTTATTTCACTCAACTAAATGTCTTCATGTTTCATCCAAGTTGCATGAATTAGAACCTCATTAGTTTTTAATGTTGAATAATATTCCATTGTATGCATATATCAAATGTTTTATCCATTCATTGTTTGTTGGGCACATGAATTACTTATTCTTTTGATAATTGTTAATAATGCCACTATGAGCATTGATGTGCAAATATCTGTTCAAGTCTCTACTTTCAGTTATTTTGGGTTAATACCTAGACGAGAGATTGCTGGTTCATGTGGTAATTCTATAGTAAGATTTCTGAGGACTGCCAAACTGCCTTTCCCAGTGAATGCATTTTTCATTATTATTAGCAATAAATGAGGGTCCCTATTTCTCCAAATCCTTTCCAAAACTTGAAGTTTTCTGTTTTTTTTTTTTTTGTAATAATAGCCATTCTAGAGTGTGTAAAAGGATATCTCATGGTCTTTTAAATATATCCTTAATAGCTAATGAGGCTGAGTATCTTTTCATTTGTTTTATAGCAACTTGTATATCCTCTTTGAAAAAAAAAGTCTACTCAAAACTTTTGCCCGTATTTTTAAAATTGCCTTTTCTTTTTATTGTTGAGTTGTAGGATTTCTTTATATATTCTTAATTTTAAACCCTTTTCAGATATGTGGTTTCAAAATATTTTCTCCCATTGAGTAGGTTGTTTTTTCACATTCATAATATGTCCTTTGATGTACAAACCTTTTTTTAAAAAAATTTTTGATGTGGCCCTATTTACCATTTTTTAATTTTGCTTGTGCTTTTTGTGTAAAGTCTTTAAAAAACTGCTTTAAAATATCCTGTAGATACTTCTCTACACATTCTTCTATAAGTTTTATAGTTCTGATTCTTATACGTAGGTCATTGATCCATTTTGAGTTCATTAGGGGTCCTCCTTATTCTTTGTATATAGATAACCAGTTTTCCCATAACCATTTGTTGAAAATAATATTCTATCACAATTGAGCAGACTTGATAACATTGTAAAAAATCAATTGGCCATATATGTGAGGTTCTATTTCTGAATTTTAAAATTTGAATACATTTGTCTAGATATCTATCTTTATGCTGGTACCATGCTATTTTGATTATTTTGGCTTTGTAATAAGGTTTAAGATTGGGAATTATGAGTCCTCCAACTGTATTCTTTTAGGAAATGTATTTGGTTATTCATGGCCACATACTGTTCCATATACATTTTATGATTAAATTTTCCATATCTGTAATCAGGGGGTCAAGGAGAAAATTGGAAGTTAAATCAGCAAATATCTTGAAGCAAATGAAAATGAGGACAAAACCTATTTGAACTTATGGGATGCAGTGAAGGAAGTGCTAGAGGGAAATTTTTAGCCCTAAATGCCTATATTAAAATAGAAGAAAGAGCTAAAATAAAAGACTTAACCTGATGTCTGGAAGAACTAGGAAAGAACTAATGCCAAAGCAAGCAGAAAGAAAGAAGTAAAAGTCTGGTGGTTCCTTGGGAAGTTTATAATTCCATATAATCTGGAAACCCCACTACTAGGTATATACACAGAAGAATTGAAGTTATGGAGGCAAAGAGATATATGCACACCATTATTCACAGAGCATGATTCAAAATTGCCAAAGGATGGAAGAAACCCAAGTGTCCATTAACAGATGAATGGATAAAAAAAATGTGGTGTATACTTATAATAAAAAGTTTTTCAGTTGTAAGAAGGAATAAAGTACTAATTTGTGCAACATTATAGATGAAACTTGAGGACTTTATGATCCATAAAACAGCCAGACACAAAAGTTCAAATATTGCATGATCTCACTGTTATGAAATAAGTATAATGTGTAGACTAATGGAGATAGAGTATGGAAGAAAGGTTACCAGGTGATAGAATGCTAGTAAATAATGGTGAACCAACACTGAGTTTGTGTATAATTTATAATTAGGTTGATTTTAATGATTTGAAAATAGAGGGAGATAATACTGGCACAGCAATATGAGTGTAATTAACAGCACTGAAATGTGAGTATGAATGTATTTGAAAGAGCAAGTTTTGGGTCATCCAGGTACTTGGAAAGCTAGAGGATAAATCAGATTACTGTATAACACAGTGAACTCTGGGGTGACTGAGGATCATGGTTAATATTAATAATATTAATAATACAAATACACTATTCCTTCAGGATCTATAAAAAAAGTCATGTCACTAATATAGGGTTTTGATAGTGGGGTGTCATATAAGAAAATTCATCTAAAGCATTTGCTATATGATATAAATGTATTCTTAGTGTCACAGTTTTTTTTTTTTTTTTTTTTTTTTTGAAAGAAAGAGACCCACACAGTAGCTCACATATCATTAAACCTCCATCCTGGTGCAGTTCTGCTACTTTCGCAAGTAGATGACAAATCTCTGAAAAATATAAACCGTGCCTAAAGAAAAAACAAAACAAAACTGGCCAACATGCCAAGTCCTTGATCTTAATTCTTGTAGTATGAATCTTATTCCTATAAAAATTAGAATTAATACCTAAGAATTACCTCCTGAAAATGTCCTTCTTACTCAAATGTGGCCTGTCCCTAAGCCAAAGTTCTAAAGCCCTAGAAACGTTCTATGTTCTATCTGCAGCTAAACTATGCAATCATCTCCCACAAATCTTATGAAAATGTATCCATGTATATTATGTGATGATTTAGCACAAATAAAAACATTCTCTGTATGGCAGAAACAGTGTGAAAAAAATTCTTACCTGGTAAAAATAATATGAAAATTTACACATAAAGAATAGCAAAGTTTAAAACAGAATTTTAAAATGTTGAAATAAGCACTTAAGAAGTTTATAATTATCAATAAAAGCAAATTGAAATTTATTAATTTTAAGGAACTGTAAAATTTTCACAAAGCTAGAAAGGAAAATGAATATTCTTTTACATTGTTGGATGAAACATAAGTACAAATAAAATATAGAAATTTCTTTTTGTCTTAGTTTCCTAAGGCTGGCTTAACAAAGTAACACCAACTGGCTTGCTTAATACAAAAGAATTTATCAGGTGGTTTAATATACCCTCTGCACACTGTAATTCCATATCAAGGAGTTGTTAGACCCATGTCTTGGTTGATGCTTGGAGGGTTATGGCAGAGTCAAATCATGATACAATACAACATCTACCTCTGGTATGTGGTTTGTTCTTTCTCTGTCTCTGTCTCTGTCTTTGTACATACACATTTACTTTCCTTATAGGGATGCCAGTTATATTGCCCACTCTCTCAAATTAGTTCTCATCATCATTAATGATATTTTCAAAGGTTATAGTTCTAAATAGTATTGCATTCATGATTCTGGGAGTGAGAGCTTTAACATGTTTTACTATAGGAAAAATTCTATTTCTAAAAGTTATCATACTTAGAGTCTTTTATATATCAGCTCTCAGGAATTAAACTTCATGAATTATTCCTCAAGAAATTGTGACACTATTATAAAAGGAAGAGTCACTGAATATCCAGAGTCCTGGCTAATAATAGACAGGGACAAAAATGGACAGATGAGGAGGGTGTTGAATGGTTGGCAGCCACTCCTGGGTGAAGACTTGGGGTCTTTTCATTGCTGTCTAATAGTTCCATTGAAAGATGTACACCTATTATTTGCTGATATTGAGATTTTTCTATTATAAATTTATGTTTTTGTGTTTCAACTGCTATTTTTAAATAATGCTTCAATGAGTTTTCAAACAATTTGAAGTGTAAGCAAAAGTCTTTGAAAAGTTGAACACTACCATTGGAAGTAAAATTTGGACTCCCTGATAACTTAAATTATAAAAAACCTAAGTAAAGGAATATATCATATTCAACTGAATATATGACCATAGCTCAATTAGTCATTATGGCTAGACAGATAAAATAAATGTTTGGCTGGGATTGATAACATGTTGATTTTATTCACTGTGGCTTATGTTTCTCTTACTGACAGGCTTGCCAAAAACACACAATGGAAAGGAAGGAGAGAGGCATTTATTTTTTAATAATCAGAGGGTTAGGAGAGACACAGCTATATTCAATCATATGTTCAAATCTATCCAATTAATCCCTTTCATTGCTAGTGTTCGTGATGCAAAGAAATGATTTTTGCAAGCACAATTTTAACACATATTTCAATTTATATTAACTCATACTTATTAACGATGTCCTCTTATCAAAGTTATATATTGAATAATCATTGGTCCCAAAAATTCCCACAAGACAAATTAACATACATGTAATAAGCCATTTGAATAAAATATAAAAGCAGAGATAAGCCATATGAAATAGTAGAAAATATTACAGAACAAATATTTTAAATATTGATTTTCCTGACTACATTTCCACCAGAGTTTTTACTGCTCTTATGAGCCAGTTCTCTTTGAAAAATTAATATTTTGAAAATGTGAGGCAGTTTATTTGTTATTAAATATACACTAAAAACTAAGTAGATGGAATTTTAGACATAGAATTGCATACTCTAGAGCTCACTGAAGGTGGAATTGTAAGTTAAATTTTAAAGGAAAATACCAACCACTTGAAGGTAAAAATATAAATATTAAACAAATAATGGGGATTAATAAGACATACTTATAACCAAAATTGAAAAATGAAAATTTCATAAATTCTGATATATAACATGAAAAGAACACAAAAATGAGAAAGAGTGCATTAGTGATTTTATATTAATAAGAAGTGAATTAATAATAAATGAATATAAATCAGCCAAATATATTTGAGAATATGAAGACCAGAACCAATACTTGGATAAAACAATTCCTATGGGATTGTAGAAGAACTTTACCAGGCGCACACACAATTGCAATTGTATTTAAATGAACAAGTAAATATTTGTTATAATTTTATTGAGGTGATTTTTTCACTTATAAAATTAAAAATTAAACTATAAACTGTATATAATAAATTTTGTTGTGTAATGGTTTTCCACATATATAGTCTTAATAAACTTACATATTATATGCATAAATATATTTATGTATTAAAAGTACATAACTCATAAAATTTAATTCAGAAGTATGTATAAATAAAAGGTAATGATATTCTTGAACTCATTATTTTAAATTTGGAATATTTATCAGGAAATAATCCATAGAATTTGTGAGTCCTATTCATATATACATATGTGCATGCATATTTATATGCATATATATGCATATATATTTCTGTATTCATCTATGTACATGTTTGTATAAAGATGCATACAGATATATACATGCATATCTGAATATATATACACAACTATAAATAAATATAAAAGGCCTTAAACATTGACTGACATAAAATTTTAGAATAATACAATATTTAATATGATAAATTACTTTAAGCCTTCAATATTAATGCAAGTAAATATGAATCTTATTCTTCAAATTGAAACTTTAGTGGTTACCATAAGTCCTGAGGGGAGGGGAGGGAAAAATAGACTAGATGGAGGAGAGTCCACTTTCAGGGCATTGGAATTGTTCTGCATGATTGTGCAATATTGATACAGGTCATTATAAATTTTGTCAAAACCTGTGAAAGTGCAAAATGTAATCCATAATGTAAGCTGTTGACCATGGTTAGTATCAATGTTTCAATATTTGTTTTTCAATTCTAACATATGTACAGTACTCATGTAAGAGGTTATTAAAAGGGAAAAATATGAGAAGGTGATGGGATGGGGTATAGGGAATTCCTTTGTATTTCCTATGTGACTGTTCCATAACATAAAGCTTCTTTGAAAATAAAGTGAAAAAATAAAACCCTGAGGGAACAAACAAAAGAAATTTTCACTGTATGTAAAAGATAACATAGCTTACAGTATGAAAGACACAATGAACTATTTATTTTAATTTTTTTTATTTTTGGGTGAAATTTATTATTCTATTTTTAAATTATTTTTATTTATTTATTTTTTGACTTTGTTTTTTGGGAGGACTTGGCTTACAAAAGGGTCACAACTGTGCATGGGAGGATCACTGGTGTGTGATATTGGTGATAGATAGGTGGGGAGGGGTGCACCTGTGGCATCCTTTTATGGAATATGAATTTATATTCCAGTGGTCATGGGGTTTTGTCTCAGTGGGTAGAGACACACCCTGTGGCAGTTTGGCATTGTTTATGAATTCCAGGAGAGATATTGGATCATATTTGAAAACTGGTCCATTCCTCTGGGTGTATTAGTTTGTATTAGACTCAGGGGTTTCACCTCTACTTTATTAAATCAAGATTAAGGCTTTTATTTGAACACATCATTAGGGTAACTTGGTTTGGGTCCCTGACTACAGTGAGTCTATAGCTGTGGGCTATATAAATGTATGCTCAATCAAAGACAGGGAAGAAAATACATGGGGAAGGAGAACACAGAGTGTTGAGTGTTGATGCTGGAGCCCTGGGGAGAGAGCCAAGCCATTCACCTGATAGTTTACAGCTGGCCCTTTAGAGAGAGAATAAAGCAGCTGAGCCTGGAATTAGATGAACCCTGAGAAGAGATATGAACCTTATGCCAGCCTACAGTTGAGATCAGAAAAAGCTGGGACCACAGAGCCTTAAGAGGAAGGAGGAAGGCTAAACCTTCACAGACATCACCTGCCATCTTACATCAACATGGGGCAACAGACTTTGGGTGAGAAAGTACCTCTAATGGTACCTTGGGTTGGACTTTTTAGGGCCTGGTAACTGTAAGCTTCTACCCCAAATAAATACCATTTATAAAAGCCAACAGAGTTATGGTACTTTGTATCAGCATCCCTTAGGCTAACTAATACAAATATAAACCCAAAAGACTATTGAATTCCCATTCTGGGAAGTCATGCTACATTCTCTAATATAGTAGGCAGAATCCTCTGAATACATGGGCAGTGCCTAGTGAAGGAGGACAGGCCAATATTACAGGCCCTTGACACTGATGATTGTACTTATGAACCATAATCTTGTGACATTGAAACTTAACCTAGTGTTATATATTACCTAAGAGTTACCTCCTTGTTGCTCAAATGTGACCTCTCTCTAAGCCAAAATCAGCATATAAATGCACTACCTTACCCCCAGCATGGGACATGGCTCCCAGGGATGAGCCTCCCTGGTTCTGAGGATTTAGTACCAAGTGCCAACTACTGATGCATGTGGAAAAAGACCTTGACCAAAAGGGGAAATACTAAATATAAATGAGTATTTTTTTATTTTTTTTATTTTTAAAGAAGCTTTGGATTACATAAATATTACATTAAAAATACAGGGGATCCCATATACCCCACTCCTTCCTCTCCCACACTTGCCCCTATTAACAACATCTTTCATTAGTTCTGTCCATTTGTTACAATTGATGAACATATACTGAAGTACTGTTACTAACCATGGCCTCTAGTTCACATTATACTTTATACTTGCACTGAACAATTTTATAGAATTTGACAAAATGTATAATGGCCTATATCCATCATTATGCTGTCATGCAGGAAAATTCCAATGTCCTGAAAATACCATATGTTACACCTATTCTTCCCTCTCCTCCCCTCAGAACTTCTGGTGAACCCTGCCTTTATATCAATAATACAAGGTCTTCCTTGCCAGAACAATAATATATCTCCTTTCGTCCATAGTTACATCCCCCCCCCCCATATGTTTGTTTACTCCTTAATCTTTTGGGTTTGGGTTCATGATGCACACTCTGTTTCTGATAGAGAGGGGGCTTATATCCCATGGGACAGATGATTAGCACTGTCTTGCTTGCAGCTGTAGATACTCTGATTTTGGGCAAGGTGTTATCCATTATTATCCTTTTGTTAGTTGCCTTGGGTAAGTTCAATGAAATGGAGAATAGGTGTTGAAACTCTGCTGAGATTCAGTGTTCAAACAGCATATGAACTGTCCAAAGATTTAAGTCTGGGATATATATTTAATGAATATAGTACTAATTATAGGTTCAAATAAAAGCAGTAGAAGAACCATATGTAGGGAAATTATAAATGAGTCTAACTCTGTTACATTGGGGAGCATACATTCTAAAGGAGGACCCACTGACAGGATGGCAAATTCCTGAGAATGTCTGTCCTGCCTATAGTGTCTAGATGTCTTGAGAGCCCTCAGGAACCCTTCTGTTTGCCAAAATGTTTACTGTGATAGTCAATCATATCTAACTGAGATAAATGTATAAGTGAAATCTCTGGAATGAACTCCCAACTCCCACTGAAATATTTTAGACATAAAACTCATTTGTATTTAACGTTCCTCCCCTTTGTTAAAGGATATTTTACCAAATGCATCACTAATTGGTACTTGGTAATAATTCCTCAGTGCCAGGGAGGCTTATCCCAGTCAGTCATATCCCATGATAGGGAGGAGAAAGGTAGTGCATTTATATACTGATTTTGGCTTAGGGTCATGATTGAGCAACAAGGAGGATTTCAGGGGGTAACTCTTAGGCATTATATAATATTAGGTAGACTTTTAATTTCACAAGAAAAGGTTCATAAGTACAAACATCAATATCAAGGGTCTGGTGTAATGGTCTGTCTTCCCTGGCTAGGTGCTACCCAATTATTCAGAGGATTCTCACCACTCTATTAAAGAATATAGCAGGACATCCCAGGCTGAGAAGCCAATATTCTTTCAGCTACTGTGTAGTTCTCCACCCATGGAGAAAATGCCCCATGACCACTTAGTTATATACATATGATATAGAGGCATGCCCTAGGTATGCCCCTCCCCTCACATACCTCTTCATAGATAACCTACACCAATGATCATATCCTGCTATTGTTGTAACCTTTTCTGATCATAAAACCTCCCCCAAAGCCAAAAAATAGAAGAGTAAAACCAATAAGAAAAATAGTAATAATAATCATAATTGTTATAAAATAACAAATAAATACTGAAATAAAAAATGAAAAAAAAATAGATTTTTTCACTGTGTTTTCATCACCATAAGTTCTATTATCTTTTAAGTATGCAAATTAGTTTTTATCACTAAGAGATTTCAAAGTGATTTGCAAAGTCATTCCAGAGGTTATGATTATACAAGTCTCAGGAGAATCTTTTTTTTGGCAACAGCAAACAGAGCCTCAAGCAGGACTGTGCCTAAGGGCTTTAGAACATCCACCAGAGATTCTTAACTAGGGGTCCACAGTCCCCCAACAGGTCCATGGAAAGATTTCAGGAGGTCAATGAGCTTGAATTAATTTTGAATATCCTAAAATTTAATTTAAAGACATGCCAGTGTTGACTGTCATAAAACTATCTGTTGCTTCATTCTGAGAAGGGGTCCATGGCTTTCACCTGAATGGAAAAGGGATCCATGAAAGAAAAAATGTTAAGAAACCCTGATCTAGACAATATAGGCATGGTAGACATTCTCAGGAATTTGGCACCCTGTCAGTGGGCCTTACCTTGGAATATATGTTTCCCGATGTATCGAAGTTAGGCTCATTTATAATTTTCCTACACATGACTGTTCTGTTCCTTTTATTTGAACCTATAATTATCACTATGCTCATTAAAAATATATCCTAGAGACTTAAATATTCAGTGCATTCATATGCCAGTTGAGTTCTGAATCTCTGCAGAGTTGCAACACCTACACTGCAGTTCATTGGACTGACCCAGGACAACTAACAAAAGAATGATGATGGACAGCAACTTTCCCAAAAACAGAGTATCTACAAATGCAAGCAAGACACTTCCATCCATCTGCCCCATAAGATATAAGCTGATTCTCAATCAGAAACAGAGAGAGCATCAGCACCCTAACATCCTCAAGATTGATGATTGAACAAACATAAGGCAGAAATGAAAATATGGATTAAAGTATATTTTATTGTTCTAACCATGGAAGAACATAACATTGATATAAAGGCCATGGTCCTCAAAGTTTCTAAGGTGTTGGAGCAGGAAAAATTGAAGTAACATGGCACCTTTTTGTGACATTTGAATTGTTCTGAATGATGTCGCAATGTCAGACACAGACCATTTCACATTTTGTCAAAACCTATAAAAAGTCTGTTGCATAGTGTAAGTATAATGTATACTAGAGATCATGGTTAGTAGCAAGTCTTCAATATGTGTTCATTAACTGTAACAAATGTACTACACTAAAGAAAGATGTTAAAGGGGAAGAGTGTGGGAAGGGGAGGGAGTAGGGTATATGGGAATCCCCTTATGTTTTCAATGTATCACTTATGTATTCTAAAGCTTCTTTAAAAATAAAATAAAATTTAAAAAGAAAAACAAATCCCAAAAAGACATTTGTGTTCTCTATTGTTTTTTCTAGACTTGTAAATTTTGTGTGTCTTCTGACATAGAGCATTCTGTTTAATATTACTCTGAAGCTTGAATGAACATCACCAGGAAGGAGTTACCTGATCCATTATCATTTTACCAAGAGTAGATGAATGAATTTGTCCATGTGTTGTCTCCAGAAAAGTAGTGGTTTGTTTGTTGTAAGCTGTTTATCTCTGTTATAGTAATAAAGTTCCTTACCAGAAGTCCATCTTCTTATGTCTTATTCTTGATTGATAGTAGAAGTTTCCTGAAGGCTTTAGCCACCTCTTTGTTTCAAAGACTATAGATAAGGGGATTGAGCATGGGAGGGACAATGGTGTAAATGATAGACACTATTTCATCCTGCTTGGCAGTATGATATGCTTTCGGGAGAAAGTACTTAATGGTGGCTGTTACATAGACGAGAGACACCACAATGATATGGAAGGAACAGCTTGCCAAAGACTTTCTCATCACAAAATTTGAGCCTAATCTCAAAACAGTAGAAAGTACCTGCCCATATGAGGCCATAATGACAGATATTGGAATGAGGAGGAAAGCAACACTACTGACATAAAGCCCATTGTTATAAAGAGATGTATCAGCACAAACAATTTTCAAGGGAGCTGGGATCTCGCAAAAGAAATGATGAATTTTCGAGGAGGAGCATTAAGGGAGATTCAGGGTAAATATGACATGAACCAAGGCATAGAGCACTGAATCCAGCCAGGTACCAGCCACCATGAAGGCACAGATTTTAGAGCACCTGAGGACTGAGTAATGGAGAGGATGGCATATACTGGTCATAAGCCATGACTGCCAGGAGAAGGCACTCAGATCCAAGTGACATGAAGAGGAAGAGCTGAATTCCACAGTTTACAAAGGAAATGGTATTTTTCATAGATAAGTAATTAGCAGCTATCTTGGGGACAATAGTGGAGCTATACAAGAGGTCCATGATGGAAAGTTGGCTGAGAAGAAAGTACATAGGTGTATGGAATAGTGAGTCCAACCAAATGTGAATAATCATCATAATATTGCCAACAAGTGTCACAATAAACACAGAAAAGATGAGAGAGAAGATGAGATTGGGGACTTGAACGTGGTGAAATAGTCCCAGGAGAATAAAATCAATTCCTCTGGTATGATTAGTCCATCTCTACATTCTTTAGCTCCTAATTCATTATTCTGGATAGATTAGAAAAATATATTTAGTCCCACCACAAATTGGGACAACTGCTATTGTACAATGTTCCAACAACTATCTCTTTCCTACTTGCATGGGTGTGTATATATTATGTGTTTCAATTATTTTAAAATATAACATTTTACGGCAAAATACATGCTGCTTTAAAATAGTTTTATCCAAAATTGCCAAGATACTAAATTTTCAGTATTTTAAGGAAATACACATAGACCCCTTCAAATTTTGATATAATTAATAAATTGAATTTGAATAAAATTAAAATGCATACATTTCTATATAATTTCTCTCCCTCTATCTATTGTTTATGTGTCTCTTTATTTCTCAATTTATATATTAATTAACTTACCTATTATATCTATATCTTTATCTTTAACTGTAATTCACACTGTACATACATCTATACCCATATCTATATTCACAAATCTATCTATTTCTATTTCTATGATTTCTATTTCTGTTTCTATTTCTATGTCTATTTCCATTTCTATTTCTATTTCTATTTCTATTTCTATTTCTATTTCTATTTCTATTTCTATTTCTATTTCTATTTCTATTTCTATAGTCTTTATATATGTATAGACCTACACAGACACTTGAGAACATTCTCTGGTTTTGTGTAGTCCTGATTTGCAAGAGCTGGAGACTGTGAAAATGAGATACTATTCATAAGAAATCTTATATAAAAGTATGTAAAATATGTTAGTTGTTTTTAATGTACTATTTTACCCTAATAACATATCTGAAAAGAGCTACTTTCCTTATTCTCAAAAGGCATGTTTGATTTTCAGAGAGATCAAATATGTTTGCATATTTTGACAAAAGTTAACTAAACAAGATCATAATCACATGTAAAAGTTTCTAAGTTACCTGTTTTTTTGCTTAAGCATTTTACCAATGTGGCCTCTAAAGGCCGAATCTTCTTTAAGTGTTCTTCATTTGAAAATAAAGATTGGTAAGTTTGTCTTTATTTTTTAATAATTGGATAGCTGAAAACAACAAACCATCCAAAGAGGACCAAAAGAAGCCCAGTATCATACCAGATGCCTGCTGTATGACATTCAGAAATTTCACTATATATCCACAAAAGACTTGTTAATAGGACAAACTACAAAAACAATAGAAATGAATGAACATGCAAATGAGGGTATTGATGATATAGTTTGGCCAGAAGACTTGGGGATATTCTTCATCCGTGATTAAACCAGTAGAATTCTGTATGAAGAAAAAGAGTTCTTAGTCCAAAGGGGCATTAACTTATTCTGAGGGGGGGGGGGGGGATGTAGAGAGCCTTGATTGACTCATACGTTATTTTGTGGAAATTTGGTTAATTTGTTAATGTTCAGGCAATACATTATTGAAGACGTTTCTCAAAATTTAGGTAATATTAGACACTACATGCATGAAAAATCAAAAAACAAATTTCACACAACACAGAAAAAGATTAATCTCCTTCCTGGAAAAATGTAGTCAGAGTCACTGGTTGCCACAATCTATATGTACTTATGTCTTATTCTTGGAAGCATACACAGTTATTTTGATGCTCCAACTAAGAAAATCTATACATTGAACCTAATTGACATTGGCCTCTTAAGGAGTATGACTTTTGGTTATAAAAATTGTCCTGTTTGGTGGCATACAGATGTTCATAATATTCTTGTATGATGCTTCTCATTTTTGTTGTATCAGTAATAATGACCCATTTTCAAATTTTTTAAATTTATTTGCTTCTTCATGCTTTTTTTCTATGACAGTATAGCTAAAGGTTTTTTCAATTTATTAATCTTCTAGAAGAACCAACTTTTGCTTTTGTTAATTCTCTGTATTGCTTTTTTTTATATTTTCATTTATTTCTGCTCTTCTTTCTTTAATTCTGCTTGCTTTGCAAAGACCTTGGTTTTTTTTTTTTCCCCTAGTTCCTCCAGGTATGTAGTTAGGTCATTGATTTTAGCTCTTTCTTCTTTTTTAAAGTCATCATTGAGAATGATAAATTATCCTCTCAGCACTGCCTTCACTGGATCCAATATGTGCTGATATATTTCATTATCATTTTCATTATCTCGAGGTATTTATTGATTTCTCTTGCAATTTCATCTTTGGCTCATTCATTCTTAAAGAGGGTATTGTTTAATCTTCATATATTTGTGAGTTTTCCCCTTTTCTGCCTGTTGTTGATTTCTAGCTTTATTCCCATATGATCTGAAAAAGTGCTTTATATAATTTTGACCCTCTTGAATTTATTGAGATCTGCTTTGTGACCCAAAATATAGTCTTTCCTGGAGAAACATCCATGAGCTCCTGAGAAGAATGTATATCCAGCTGTTTTGGGGTACAATGTTTTGTATATGTCTCAAGTTTTGTTCATTTATCATATTATGCAGGCTCTGTTTTTTATTGATTAACTGCCCAGATGTTCAATCCAATGCTGAGAGTGTGATTTTCAAGTCTCCAACTATTATTGTAGAGACATCTAAATTTCTCCCTTCAGTTTGGCCAGTGTTTGCCTCATGATATTTGATGCAAACTGGTTAGGTGAATGCATAATTAATATTGCTATTTCCTTATTGTGAATTACCCCTTTTATTAATATATAATGTTCTTCCTTGTCTTTAATGACAGTTTTTCCTTTAAGGTCTATTTTATACAATATATGTATAGCTACTCCAGCTATTGTTTTTGTTTACTGCATGTGTGGAAAATATTTTTCTACACTTTTACTTTCAATCCACTGGTATCCTTGGGTATAAGATGAGTCTCTTGTAGACAGCATATAGATGGCCCATATTTTCTTACCCATTCCACATCTCACATTTTTTTGATTGGGGAGTTTAATCCTTAAACATTCAATGTTATTACTGTAAAGGCAATACTTAGTTTACCATTTGGACCTTTGGGTTTTATCTATCATATCTTATTTTCACCACTCTTTTTTTACACTTTCATTTACTTTTACTGACATAGTCTTCATTATTAGACTCTCTTCCAAGACTCTCATATTTTCTTTTCAGGTTGTAGCACCCCTTTCATTATTTCCCGCAAAGCATGTCTCTTGGTTACAAACTCTCATTTTTTGTTTATGTGAGAATATTCTGAAGTGCACTGCACTTCTTGGGCATATGCATCTATGTCCCTCAAAATTGTTGGGAAATTTTAAATCATTATTTTCTCCAACATTCCTTCTCCCCTTTTCCCTACTCTGCTCCCTCTTGGATGTCTATAGTACATATGTTTGTGCATTTCATATTGTCATTCAGTTCCCTGAGTCCCAGATGAATTTTTTTCTTTTTTATCTATATATTCTATTCTCTGTGATTTCAGATGTTTTATTTTCAAAATCATTACTTATTTCCTTTGCCTGTTCAAATCTGCTGTTACATGCTTCCAGCATATTTTTAATTACTTGCATTGTGACTTTCATCACCATCAGATCTGTTCTCTTTTTAGATATGCATATGTTTTTTTTTCTATATGTTCCCACAGTGTCCTCTTGATATCCTTTATCTTTTCCTTCACTTTATTAACTTGAGTCATGATATTTGTTTGGATATTCTTCATGAGTTGTTCCACATTCTGCATATCTTCCTGTTTTTTTTTGTTCATTAGACTAGGTCATGTCTTCCTGTTTCTTAGTATGGCTTGTAAATTTTTGCTGTTGTCTAGGCATCTGTTTATCTTGATGGGTTTGTTCAGTTAGTTAGAACCTCTTTCTACTCTAGGGTTTTATTTTGTTTTGTTTTGTGTTTGGCAATTGTTTACACTTTATTCTAAATCATTGTAGTTGTCAGTGTTATCCAGAAAAAAATATTAAGACTATAGAAAAGAAATGAGAAAAAGAATAAAAAAGTGATGGAAAAGAAAAACAGGGAAAAAGTAATGACTGAAAAACATAGAAAATACAAAAGAATAAAAAGGAGGAATAAAATAAGTTTAAAAAAAACAGGAAAAATAGAATAAAATAAAATACAAGAAAGATGAGAAGAGTAATAAGAAAATTAAGATCAAACAAGAGAAGGTAGAATGAAAGAAAAACAATGTAAGGGGGAAAAATGAAAGAAAGAAAAGCAATACAGTAATGAAGGAGAAAAATGAGAAAAATAAGGAAAAGGAAAAGAGAAAAAAAAAATAACCCAGCAAAAACAAGCTTCCCTTAGGCCACTACTTTCTCAGACTGCCAGTACTCAGCAATTAATCACCCTAGAGCGCGCCCTCCACATTTAGTGTACCCTGGTGAAGAGGGAAATATAAAGTATAAAAATTTAAAATAATAAAAAAATATATAATAGAACAAATCAAAAACCTGCAAATGCAAGGCTGTTTGTCCCTTAACACCTATTCCCCCGTGAGTGTGCTGGGTGCCTGACTACCTAATGGGTGCCTCTCAGGATCCCTTCTCTTGAGGGCTGGTTGGTCACCATACAGAATTTTCCTGACCATCTATCCCTCAAGCCTTTTAAAGAGGTACACAGGGATTGTAGTAAAGACCTTATATGTGTGAGGCAGGCATTCAACCACTGAACTGCACCCACTTCACCAGTTAGGTAATCTTCTGGAGACTTATTGTCTTTCTCTGCCTGCCCTTTTTTCTCTCAGGCCAGTTGGGCTTCTGGTGGTTTGCTGGTTGCCTCTCTGGGCTTCCCTTTCTCCTAGGTTGTTAAGCACCTGTGAATCCATCCCCTGACTGATTCAGCTGCTCTCTCTCGTAGGATTAGTGGATAGTGACATCCTGACTGATCACTTCTCCCCATCCTTCACCATGGAGCAGCTCCAGCCCTGGCTGCAGCCTTTCTTTTTCTTCCTTCTGGTCTGCCCACCTTATCACCCACCCCCACTACACCACTTTCACCCATGAGCTGGCAGGGCACTGGTCCCACACCTGTTTGCCAACAGCAGCCACATCTCAAAAGCCTGGTGGGTTCAATGTACTTTTTAAGATGTATATATAAGTTATGCTTTCTCATGGAATGAATTCGTTTCATATTTGCATTTCCTAGAAATATTGGAAGAATGATGTTATATATGTGTGGATATATATGAATTCATATATTTTGTTGTAAATATATAGCCTTTTGTGGAGATATATTTTCATTAAATAATTGAACGAAATTCTTCTCCCAGTTTTTAATTATACCCACACTTTGAATTCTAAGTGCACAGAAGAACAGGGTTCAATATGCAGCAAAGTGTTTTAACATTTTGAATTAACTCATTTTTTATTCAATATCATAAGACATCACCTTTTTCAGTCATTGATCTCAGCAACAATAACACATGTGAACAAAACAATAAGTGCCCCTTCCCAATTTTTTGACAATCTGCCATGAGTAATTTTGTATTTGTCCTTGATGTCATAAGATCAAATTTAATGATGCATTGGGATTCTTTGTGTGTCTTTTTTGCTAAACATTTAGAAAAATTTTATGTGGGTTAAATAATTATACAAAGTTTACTTCTATATTTTATTGAGAAATTTAAAAATGTGATTGAACTCAATGTATTGAATTATTAATGTAAATATGCTCCTTATATATTCTCATTTTATTGGTTGATAAATCATTTGATATATAGAAATTGAATGATTAGCAAAGACCTTAATATTCAACTCTCCTTTCAAGTATCAGAGGTGCAACTTGATCATTTTGGACATAATTTAGAGCGGAAAGTTTCCAATGCTTATTACTTCAGAAAGTGAAAAAAATTTGCATGTTTTAAAGAAACATGAGATAAATGAAAAAATATGTAGTAAAGAGGATAGAGCAGGTGTGGTATTGGAACATAAACTGGGAAAGGAAAGAACAAATGTCAGTTATTTTTTTCAAGCTGTGTCTCTATTTTTTCTTTGTTTAAATGATATCTATTTCTTATGTAACTTTTGGTTTGTATATTTTGTAATTTTTAGTTTGATTCATAGTGTATTCACCAAACACAAAAATAGAAGTTTCTAATTTTATGAAATATATAAATACAATAGATGGAAAGGATTTAGGAACCACCTAGACCTGACTCATTTGTATTCAGATGTCAACATGTGAGAAATGATTTGATAATACTCACAAAAAATCAAGAACTCAATACTTGTATTGGTTTTGACACTGTTCACAAATCTGCCTTCTTAAAAGAATAACTCATATTCTTCTTTTCAAATATTCCAAGTTGAATATAAATTCGTCTCACTGATGTATGATAAACATGAAATATACTGAGAATAGGACAATGGGAAATGCAGTTTCTAGCTCCCTTCTGTCAGGAAACTACAAAATGAGATCTGGATGGAAGTGATTGGACTTGAAAACAGATAACCTGGCATGTGAAGATAGATCTTTATGTTAAAAGTGATTATATTGGTGGGAGAATTTATACTCCTTTAATGTAAAATAATCCTCAATGGAAAACTCTTCTCTCTCTAATATTTCCCTGGAATACAAAAAATAAAATAAAACCTGTAGTTCTCATCAAGAAAATGTTAGACCATTTTTGGCACAAGTTCTAATTTAATATCTAATGTTTCTAAATTACTAAAATGAATAATGCTAGGTTAACTTAAAAAAGGACAAATTAATTCATAATATTTTTTCAAATTCTGTCTTTGCTTAAGTAACTGTAGTGCTACCATTTTTTGCTTTTTATTTTCTAGATATTTTGATAGTTCTTTTACAATAGCAGAGGTCTGAAAGAATAGAAGTGCTGGTTCCTAACTATATGATTCATGTAATGAACTTTGTTGTGTGCTAGCACTTTCCAATTCTAATTATTGTTGGATTTGTATTTTAACACTATCTTTAAAATGTTATTAGTTGGGTACAAAAATGCTAACCTTAAATCTCCTTTGGCAATGTATTAAATTTTGTGGAGCTTGAAAACACAGCCAATAGCACCGGCACTGCAATATGATAAATATGATAAAATTCTGGCTCCACTACTTGGTCTCTGTGTGAAATTAGTCAACTTCTAGATTTCAAAAATGCAGGCATTATTCACAGAGTCTTCCTGAAATGGACAATTGGAATTTTGAGTATTTAACATATAAGTAAATCTCTAATTACACTGCTTAGCCCAAAAGAAGAACTTAATTAAAGTAAGTTAGTTTAATATAATAAAGTCACAGGACCTTAAAATCAGCTCTGCTCTAAGCTCTTGTTGCCAGTATCCCATACACAGCCAGAGACTACATTTGTAAACAAGCTCAATTCTTAGGCTTCTTATACATCTCTCCCTCCTGTCATACATAGAAAAAACATATTTAAACATCATTTTGGGATTAGAATGCTCAGAGACACTTAATAAAATATGTATAATTTCATAAGTATTCAAATAGCAATTATGAATATTTTAAAATGAAATAGAACAAATTACTTTATTTATATATAAAAATCATTTGATTTATGTGCATGTGTGTTTAAACATATGAAATATATGTGTATGTATATTGTCTGTTATTTTTAAGTTAGAGAATATATCCAACAAAAAAAGGAGTTACACATATAAGTTCATTAAATAAAATGTTTCTTCTTATTCAGGGTTTTATTTCCAGTAGGAAAAAATACATCTATACATTATGGATCAATTCACACTCCTAATTATACCAGTCCATAAAAATATCAAATTCATCCTCATAGTTTGAAACACTTTACATTTCTTAACATCTGGCACTATTCTATTAGATTTCCATTAATCAATTTATTTATACCCATGAAACTATAACCCACATGCTTTTATCATTCCCCTTTTGTAGATGAGGAATCAGAAGAAAATATAATTAAGTAACATATCTGAAGTCATTAATAAGTGGTGGTGCCAGGAACAAAGCCCACTCACTCTGGGATTTAACCACTGCAATCTTCCAGTCCTCAGATGGAATTAGCTGGGGCTGGTAAATAGATGATTATGGGACTGATTGATATTTTTGTTTGCTTGTTTCTAAGAGAACAGATTTGCTTAATTTGGGCATTAGAAGGACAATGAGTTATTGTGCTTAGCTAGTCTCAGGGAACAGGAGGGCAGAATAGAGACTTTTTCTCTGAGGGCATTACAGGTAGAATTATAAATAAAATCAAATGTCTGCCATAGAGAATTTTCAGTTGTATTTAACCACCTCAATTCATTGATAATGCATGGGCTTGACAGCAAAAGAAGATGTATCGTTTGAGTGATATCTTGAGGAAAATTATAAAACGTAACTCAGTATATATATATAGTATTAATGAAATGAAAATAGGATTAAGTTTTCAGTCAATAAAATTTCAATTGAATAATAGTAATGATGATAATATTCTTATGTGAGTGGTTAATTCATTCAGCATTATCTGCCTTGCTTTTGCAGCACAGCTAAAAGTAACATCACATAATAATCAAATCTAGTCTCTGAGTCAGTAAAAATATAATTGAAATACCAGATTTTTCTATTTACTACTTATGTTTGATGCCAAAAATCCTTTAGAGATTCTTCAATAACAAGAGAAGAAATACTGTCTTAAACAACATTTGAATTACAAAAATTATATTGCTAATACATAGACTTTAATACATTTTTAAATGGGCAGTTGAAGAAATTTATTTATTTATTTATTTTTCCTTCATGTATTCTAACCAGAAATAATTTTTGAAAACTTCAAATACAAGGATTTTTATTAAATTAAAAATTGCATAATGTTTTTATTTTAACATGGGTATATTAGTCAGGATTCTTTAAGGCAGGGGTTCTTTACAAGGGTTCCATGAGCTTGAATTTAAATTCAAACAAATATTATTCTTGTGGGGATTTGTTGGTGTGGGTGTGATATATTTATTAAATAATACAAAGTATAGTGTGGACTTAGTAAGGGGTCCATAGTTTTCACCTGACTGGCAATGGGGTCTATAGAACAAAAAAGATTAAGAACCCCTGGTCTAGGGAAATGGAATCCACAGATGATATCATTAAATATTATGAAATTTTATAAAATTGTCTCATAGTAATGTGGGGGTGCACAAGTCCAATTCTGCAGAGCAGTCGATAAGCCACATTTTAGATGAATTCCCTCAGAGAAGCTACCTGAAATCGAGAAGGAAATTCTCCCTTCTACTACTGAAATCACTTCTCCATTTAAAGCCTTCAATTGATTGGGTGAGAAGTCTCTCATTGCTGAAAGCCATCTCCTCAATTGATTATAGATATAATCTGCTATAGATGCAGTCAACTTGCTTATGCTTTAAGTTCACAAAGTTTCCTTGCAGTAACAATTAGACCAGTGCTTGCTTGACCAAACTACAGGGCACCATTACCTGTTAAAATTGACACATGAGCTTAACCATCACATTCAATAAAAGGATATAAGGCAAAAATAGATCCTTCACCCCCAGGTGTGTTTAAGCATAAGTGAATGGATTTATTATGCATAAGAATTAAAATGTAAAAATTAACTAGTTTAGAGAAAGATGGATTGACTATTGAGCCCTTCATATTTTGAGATACTACTACCTAATTCAAATGAATAAAGGGGCACTGCACATTATATTAATCATTGTTTTAATAAGTACTAAAAAGTATTAATTGCTCATCAATATATTGATGAGAAAAATTAATTTTAATGAAATAATAGAACAGCATATAAAATATAATTTGTGAAAATCACTTGATCAACCAAAGGTAACATTTTATATTAAAACTTAATACCACAGTGGTTGCTTATCTGTACCTCATTATATTTTGGTTTGCAATTCAGCCTGCACTGACAAGAACAAAATGTTCATTTCCTAAGTTTGCCACTCTAGAGAATCATAATTGAAGTTTTCTGCTGGTAAAGATGAAAGAGTAGGAAATCAAAAATAATCCAAATTCCAAAATTTTTATTGACCATCAAAAGTCTCTTCATGGGACTGTAAAACCATTTTGTAGGACAGAGAACATCAAACTAAGAGATGATTGAAGATATAACATCAAAGCATCTTAATAATTAATTATTTTATATCTTACCTATTTTATATCTGTATTTCTTTAGATATAGAAAGACTGAGCATCTAGATATACTCAATAAAGCAATTATATTTAGAGACAACAAATAAATTCACTCCCAGGAATACAACAGTTTATTCTGATTTTCAAATTTAAAGACTTGCTCTCTCTCCTTTATTTTGACACAAAGGCAAGGCTTTTCACAAACTTGTAGTAAAGACATAGTATAAGAAAAAAATTACAGATGAAATCTGAGCCTTGATGATATATAATGATGTATATATATGTTTACAACGCTTAATATAAGCATATTTAGTGTAATGCAGTATACTTATAACTAAAATTTTATACTTATTAAGGGGTCAGTGTCAGTTATGTGGAATTAAATAGAATTTCCTACATAGAGAGATAGATTGAAATGCTTCCAACCATAAGAAACAAATCACTATACTGCAACATCCAGTGATGATGACTACACTTTTCCAGGGAATAGGCTAATCACTTCTGTTTTCAGTGAAATTTATATTTGATGTGTTATAAATGTTTTGTTTTGTATGACACAGTTTTTGAAGGACAACTTGAACAATTTAATTCATGTTTAACAACAAATTTTCCAATCTACTCACTGCATTCTTATTTCCACAAATGCATATGAGTCAACTGAAATTCTCTCCATTTACTCCCTTTTCAGACTAGGCTATTGCCCTTTGGACCATGTAGTTTTTGTTTCCCTTCACAGATAGCACTACCTTATTAAGCACAGTAGAAGTACATCATCAAGCCCTCTGGCCAAATTAAATCAGGAATCACAGTTTTTGCTTGTTCCTTTGTTTCCATTGTTTTTGTAGTTTATCATATCATATACCATCTTTTGACTTCTTGGATTCAAATTAATGAAACTCACTGAGAAGGCATTTGGTTTGATGCTGTGCTTCTTCTTTTTGTCTTGGATGATCTTATGTTATAAACTATCAAATTACAAAAAAAAAAAGGAAAGGCAAATTTACCAACTTGATTACAATGTAAAGAACACTTAACCCAAATTTCTCTTTTATAGGCCACATTAGGAAACAAATTAAGGCAACAAAACAGGGAACCTTAAAACTTTTAGATGTGATTATGGTTCTGGTACTTAACTGAAGTCTAAATATGTAAAATTACTCAATCTCTCTAAAAATCTACTAGCCTTTTGAAAACAAGGAAAGGAGTCCCTAACAGATATGTTAAAAAGCTAAAATCACATATAGAAAAAAACTAACAAATTTCATATAGGTCTCTCTCTATATAGATAGATAGATATCTGGAGAGAAAGATTTGAGAAATATAGATTGAAGATAGATATTTGGAAGGAGATTATATGTTTGAATTTTTTATTTTTTCCACCAAACCTACATTACTCAAATATCAAAGGGTTTAAATGTGTTTACTTAAAATACAGAGAGTGTAGTATCCTGGGAATTTTTTGATAAAATAGTAATGAGAACAATTATTTGGTAGAGATATATTTGAAAATACTTGAAATATGTAATATCTATAATTGTACAACTAAGGAAGAGATTTAAGATGGATATTATAAAATGATGCTAGGGCCAATTTGTGGTGGGACTAAAGATTTTTGTCTATTGAATCCAGACTATTGAATTGGGAAGGAGAGAATGAGGAGATGAACTAATCAATCAACTGGAACAGACTTTGTTCTCCTGAGGTTATTTCACCATATTCAAACCCCCAATTTCCTCTTCTCTATCATTTTTTTGATGTTTCTTGTGACCCTTGCTGGCAATATTATGATGATTATTCTCGTTTGGTTGGGTATTCGACTCCATACTCCTATGTACTTCCTTCTCAGCCAGCTTTCCATCATGGACCTCATGTATAGCTCCACTATTGTACCAAAGATAGCCATTGATTTCCTGTCTGGGAAAAATACCATTTCTTTCATTAACTGTGGAATTCAGTTCTTCCTCTTCACGACCCTCATTGGATCAGAATGCCTTCTCCTGGCAGCCATAGCTTATGACCGTTATGTGGCTATATGCCACTCTCTCCAATATTCCATTCTCCTGTGCCCTACTGTCTGTGTCTACATGGTGGCTGGCTCCTGGCTGGGTTCTTTGTTCAATGCCTTGGTCCATGGTATATATACTCTGAATCTCCCTTACTGCACATCCCGAGAAATCCGTCATTTCTTTTGTGAGATTCCAGCTCTCCTAAAACTTGCTTGTTCTGACACATCTCATTATGAAAATGGGCTTTATGTCAGTGGTGGTGTTTTCCTCCTCATCCCATTATCTGGCATTATGATCTCATATGGGCAAATTTTTTCTACAGGTTTGAGATTAGGACCAAAATTTGGTATGAGAAAGGCTTTGGCAACCTGTTCTTCCCATGTGAGTGTGGTGTCTCTCTTCTATGGAACTGCTATCATAATATACTTTCTCCCCAAAGCCCATCATACCTCTGAGCTGGATGAAGTAGTGCCTGTTTTCTACACTATCCTCACTCCCATGCTCAACTCCTTCATCTACAGTCTATGAAACAAAGAGGTGTGTGGAGCCCTCAGGAAAATGCTCAGAAGATAAGCCTTCTTAAAATATTCATGTATTTATTGAGAATAAGACATGAACAGAAAGATATCATATTATTGTAAAAAAGACAGACAAGATACAAAAATCAAGCTATGACTTTTCTGGAGACAAATCATGGATAGATTCCTTCAATGTACTTTTTTTTTTTTTTAGTGTTTATATGAATTTTTTTTCAAATCTATTAACATTTCCTCTTTATTTTGCAAGGATATCTGGATCATCATCTGGGCCCCCTTACAAATAATTAGCCATTTTCCATACAACTGGACAACCAAACTATTTTATGTTCTCAGCCTAATCTGTCCAAGTGCTAAAGAATATTTTTTATTGTTTTATTGATTTATTGAATGATTAATAAACTTTATGTATTTAAAAGAACATTTTAAATGCTTCTTTTTATATAAAATATAAGTATATATTTATATATAAAAAATATATATATTATATATATATATATATTTTTAAAGGTGTTTCATTCCTTCCTGCTGAACCTCAATTGAACTTCATTGCACTATTAAGCAGAATGCTGTATGTCACATGATACCTGGTACTTGCAAGTGCTAACAAACAATACAGAACACAATATCTTTAAATATTAGAGAAAAGGAAAAAATGCACAATCACAGCAACGTTGACCCTTGTTTAATTTTATACTATTTCCCGCTCTATAGCAGTATTATATTATCATAACATCATTTAAATATAAACATTACTAATAAATTGCTCATAAAGTAAGTTCTGCAAATGCTTATGCAACATTTAATTTTGAATGTATTAGTCTTTTGTGAATCGCAAACACAAAATTTTCTTCTGTTCTCACTACTTGATTTTGAAAGTGATGTTATGCATATTAGCTAATTGTTAGAAATATATATATGTTTATCCTATTTACTTAATGAATTATAGAAGTTTAGCATATTAAATATAGTTATCTAGTATTTTATTATTCATTTTATGTCCTTTCCTATTTATACTTATATAAGTGTATTCAGATTTATATGTATATATACACATGCACATGTATATGAATATATGAATAGTATTCCCACATTCTATGTAACTTTGTTCCTGATACATATTAAGAAATGAAAATAATGGGTCCAGGGATATCAATATTTTGGCTTGTATTTCTTTCTCAATACAATTTTATGAGTTATGTACTTTTAAGATATAGAAAAATAGATTTATTCTTATAACATTTATGCATACGTAAGACTATATGTATGGAACCAAGTTCAGAAGAAAATTTAAGATACACAATTTTATACTTCTAATATATAAAATTAGATTTGTAAGTATAAAAAAATCTTGCCAGCATTTTATTAAATGTTATTTAGTAACACACCATAGAAATTGCGTCTGTATCTTATAACATTCTTCTTTGTGACTGTTTTCATAAATGATTTTAGACATAAATTATTTCTGGTCTTCATGTATTCCTGTACATTTACTTGATTAATTTTCATTTATTACTAATGAAAATATATTACCAATACATTATCTCTTTTATAATATAATGTTGTTATCTTTTATATATCTCAATTTATGCAACTTTCAATTTTAATATTGTTATATGTATGTCTCATAGCACTACATTACTTGTTTTATAATTGTATTTTTTCTTGGCAGTGATTGATCTTTTCCTTTTAAATATAACTTACAATTCCACTTTCAGCCGGCTCCACAGTATGCAATTATATGTCTAAATATACATCTATTTAACTTTGCAGAATATATAATAATCAATAAATTACTGTTATTTATAAAATATTTTTTGATCAGATTGAACTGGTTCAAAGGAGATATAACAACAAAAAATAGTTATAGAAATGCTGCCCAGGAATTCCAAGTGATTTTTATTTTTAAAATATTTTGCTAATATTTGGTATTGCTTATCTCTGCTTTTATGTTTTAACAAACACTTCCTATAGCATATTAATTGCATGATTCTTGGTCATATTGCAATTTTCTGGATCAATGTTCTTTCCGTGCATAAATATGATAAGAGAAGTTGTATAATACATATGAAAAAAAATAAATTGATATATTCCTTAAAAACGGTGCCTGCAAAAGTTATTTCTTTGCATCAACCAACATCACTTGACTTATGTAATAATTTCACTTTCCTCACATTCAGAAGGTATCACATATTGTAAAACTATTAAATTTCTAATAGTAATAGCCAAAAATTATCTAAACTGATGTGGATTAAATAGCCTAATTCTTCTTTCTATCATGCCATTGACAGATTTTTAACCCAACCTAAGGAATAACTAGATCCTCTAATTAAGTGAAAAGAAAGGGACTAATTGTGTGCCTTTGAACATAAGATCCCTTGTTGCTGTTATCTCTGATAACTATATCTCACCTTATTCAAAAATTGCCTCTTCTTCTTGTGTATATTGGCAAGTTTGTCAGTGAAAAATCCTAACCCATAGAGAAATACATAAACATATTATCCAGCATGAGCCAGCTATTTTCTCCATCTGCCTAGCCACAATTATTGATGTAGGAATTGACATATATTCAAGTCAAGATGAACTATACTCTTAGCTGGAATTTTTACATCTTGAAATATTTGGTAAAACAGGGAGTAAAAATTTCTCTTCCTAGGGAATTATTCAACTTGTCAAAGACTTTTGTTAGTTCTTCAAATTGTTTGGAAGCCAATTAAACCAAAATTTGATTGGCAGTTCTCACATAAAAATATAAATTGATAAAACAAAACACTTAAATCTTGAAAAAATGGGCCTACACCTAAACAAGGAAATGTCATATACAGTAGAGAATACCCCTTGGCCTCACTGAGGACCGGTTTCCAACCATTCAACTCCCTCTTCATAGTCCTTATTAGCCATGTCTATTACCCAGCAATCAGTGGATACTCAGTTCATTGTGCCTTTTATAACAGCCTCACCATTTCTTGAGGGATAATTCATGAAATTTAACCGCTGAGTGTTAACATACATATGATTCAAAGTTTGACACCTGTTAAGGATTGAATTTTGTCCTTCAGTAAGATATGTTCAGTAGTAACCACCAGTCACTTGAATATGATCCTATTTAGAAGAAAGATCTTTGAAGATATCATTACTAATGATGAGTCCAAACTGGAAAAGATGGGAAATATAACTATCATCATAATAAAGAGAGTATATTCAGCAGAGAGAGGGAGAGTGAGAGTGACAGTGAGAGCGAGAGTGAGAGTAAGAAAGAGCAAGTGAGAGAGAGTGCACCATGTACTGGAAGCTGAGACTGAGTAAATTGCCACTGCTAGAATCCTCCATACTTCAGCAAATGCCTAGCTCTGCTAAGACCTAGGTAAGGAGTTCGGGTGTCCAGAACTTTGTAGTAAGCCACCCAATAAATTCTAGGAGTATTAATCAACCCAGCTTGGAATACTTTTCTAAGACAGCTCTGTGAAACTAAGAAAATATTTATGTACAGAAAGGAAAAGATTATAAATACATATATTTAAATTTCATCCAATAATTTTTGAGAATGACCATTTTTCTTCCTTGCATTGTTAGTATTTTATACTTACTTAAATTAGAAAAATATATAATTTAATTTGCATATTATCAATGATGGAAAACTTCTTAAATGTATATTTTCACAATTTAAAATTGAATTATTGAAATTAGCATGATTTCACTTGAATATGTGTGATTGATAATTTTATTTTGGACAGATAATATTTTTATTAAATATTTGTATGCCATATAGAGATTTTGTTTAATTTTTTTGCTACATCATTACATAAAACACCTGGATATATTTTCATAAGATTTCTAGGAGTTGATTGCATATTTTAGCTTCAAAATGGAGGGTAGTCAATTGATAATTAATTTTTGAGTTAATTCTAAAATTAGTTATCATCCAGAGAAAACATAAATGAGCTCAAAATAGTGTGCTTGATACACTCTTTGCATAATATTTAACTGTAAGAAAAAGGAGAAAGAATAAATTTCAATGGGAGATGTGTTGAATTTCAACTATTATTTTACAGTTAACTTAGTTGAGCACAGAAAAAAACAAACACTTGAGGCTCAGATTAAGCGTGATTAACTGCAGGTACATACTGGTAATAAAAACATGCTCATGTTTAATCATACTCCTAAATCATTTTAGGTAAGACAACAAGTCTATAATATGTATTCAGTGCAGAATCTATCTACCTGAAAAGCATTTTGGAAGTTTATTTGCATATGCTTTGCCATCCCTTGTCCCTAAGTTGAATGATGATTCATCTTCTTCCCACTTACTGATTTTTATTTATTACATGGTTATTAATCATGGGGCATATGGGAATCCCCTATCTATTTTATGTTACAAATATGTAATCTAAAACTTCTTTTAAAAGGTACACTTTGGTGATGTCCCATTAATTTTCAACTATTGCTTAAATTTCTTATATCTTTTATTTAACATTTTAAAAAACAACCATGCATAGCCTACAGGATTTGCAGCATTGCTCGCCCACCAACACCTTACATTTTTTGACTCATTTGTTGCACATGAAGAAAGAACATCTTCAATATATTACTATCTATAGTCCATAGCTAATATTTGGTATATATTTTCCAATAAACCATCCTATTATTAACACCATGTATTAATATTGTGTATTTGTTATAGTTCATGAGAGAATGTTCTCATATTTGGACTGGCAACCCCAGTCTATCATTCACCATGGGGTTTACTTTGCCATACAGTCACTTGTTTTGTAAAATCCATCCAAAGTATACAATCAGTTGTTCTCAGTTTCATTACAGAGTTGTGCTGTCATCATTTCAGTCTATTTCAGAACATTTTCATTATTCCAAAAGGAAAATCCCATATCACCTTATATCCTCCCCTTCTTTGTACCTTCTTTGTATTGTACCTTCTTTGGTATTGCTGTAAAAATACTACAATATTTACTCTTAATTATAATTACATTAGTTGTATTTTTCTGTGTATCTCCATATTCTTAATAACATTGTAAAAGAGGAAGATCCTTGTATTTGTGCTATTAACCACAACCATCATCCACCATTGAAATCAGTATGTTATACAGTCTTAGATCAGGGATTCCTAATATATTTGTTCCACAGACCCCTTTGCCAGTAAGGTGAAAGCCACAAACCCTTTACTAAGTCCATACAATACAGTGTACTATTTAATAAATATATCACAACCTCACCAATACACCCCTACAAAAAAAACGTTTTTTTTTAATTTAAATTCAAGTTCACAGAATCTTTCTTAAGAACCCCTGATCTAGATTATCTTTTAGATTTCTTTCTATTGACATTAATCTCTCTAGACTACCACTTTCAGCTAATACACATTTATAAATCATCAGTGTTAGTTAAACTCATTATAATGTGTTACCATCAACTCTATTAATTTGCACATATTTACAATCCACCTTATTAAACATTTTAAATTCATTCAATGTCAGCTCACATTCTCAACCCACATACTATCTCCTCATAAACTATACTCTATAGCTTCACTCCATGAGTTTACTCATCATATTTAGTTGATATTAGTAAGACCATATAGTATTTGTCCTTTGTGTCTGGCTTGTGGCTTGTGTCACTCAACATAATGTCCTCAAGGTTTATACAAGCATCCTGACTTCTTTTTTTTTTTTTTTACTATTGAATAGTACTTCAGCTTATGTATATACCACATTTTGATTATCTGTTCATTAGTTGATGGACACATGGATTGTTTCCATCTTTTTTTTACATTGTGAATAATCCCACTATGAACATCTGTGTGCAAATATCTGTTTATGCCCTTGCTTTCTATTCTGAATATATTCCTATTAGCAGGATTGCTAGATCATAAAACGGTTCCACAAAACTGTCTTCCACAGAGGTTGCAACATTTTACATTCCATCCAACAATGAACGCGTGTTCCTATTTCTCCACATCCTCTCGGGCATTTATAGTTTTCTGTTTTTTTCTTTTTTTTCAAATCATGGTAATTCTGTAAGATGTAAAATGATATTACATTGTAGTTTAAATCTGCATTTCCAAAAGTACTAGAGATGTTGAATATCTTTTCATGTGTTTTTTGAGCATTTGTATTTCTTCTTTGAAAAAAAAATTTCAAGTCTTTTACCTATTTTTCAGTGGGCTGCTTGTATTTTATTGGTGATTGCTAAGGCAGCACCATACTCACCTGATAGTAAAATTTGCTTTAGCATTCTAGGTTGCTGAAAGCAAACTCCATAAAATAAGTTGGCAATTTAAAGTTGAAGTTTATTAGGTTACAGGCTTGCAGTTTTTAGGCTGAATGAAATACCCAAATTGAAGCATCATGAGACAATACTTTCTCCTTGAAGATGGGCTTCCAATGATCTTGTACTCCTCTGTACATGGTAAGGCACATGGCAGTTTCTGGTCTTCTTACCCTTCTCTTCTGGGTTTCATTGTTTTTAACTCCTTGTTTCCCTGGCTTTCTCTCTCTCTCTCTCTCTCCATATTCAAATCCCCTATATAAATGACTCCAGTAAGAGGATTAAGACCTGAACTGGGCCATGTCTTAACTGAAATTAGCTAATCAAAAAGCCATATATACATTAGGTTTACACCCATAGGAATGGATTACTTTTAAAAACATGATTTTCTGGGGTACAGACCATTTCAAACAGCCACACAGCCCAGAAAAGTAATGGATTACTATATGACAGACAGTTAGTTGCCATCCTGGACACAGTGGTGGAGATGTACATAACATCAATGAAGGAGGGCTGAGTAGATACTACATCAGAGTGTGGATTCTAGTGTCCATTTGGATAATATGAATCAATTTGATATTCCCATCAGTGACACTGAAAAGAAAATGAACATATAACAAGAAAGAGGAAAGGATTCATTTGGTCATATAGAAAAAGACCAAGATTTACATGATTTAAACTACTTAACAGTTGCAAATAGTTCACAATGTTGCCAGACACATAGCTAGAACTCAATAAATATTAGCTTTCATCAAGATGATTATTATTGATGTTGCTGTGGTCACTGTGTTTTTTTTTACATTACCATTCTTTGTAAATGAAATGGATTCAGGGATGGAGTCTTCTCCATCAAAGCTTTGTTGAAATCTGTACAAAATCATTTAAAATATTTGGGAGGCTGGGCCCAAATAGTGCGATAAGAAAGAGCCTGGATGTTTCTTTACTTCTACAAATAGGCCATTAAAATTCACACAATAAGTAAAAAAATAAGCATACATGATTATTCTATTATATCTGAATAAGCTTAATGAGAAGGAATTCAAAGCAATTCTGTTATAAGGAAAACTGTAGAGGTTTATCCATAAGACAGGAGACTTTCCTTAAGACAAATTAATATCTGGCTGGTACCTTAAAATGCAGGCTCATTTAAAATTTGATAATAGAGGAAATGGAGGCACTCAAGAGTAATAAAAATATTGTTCTAGCGGAAGGGGAGCTGCGGCCACGGTCAACGCCTGAGGAGGGGGTTTCGGAAGGTAGTGGCCAGAGGCTCTATGCTAAGCTCAGAAGCGCCTTTGCAGCTGCAGTTCTCCACAGGAATGACCAAGGATAAAAGTGAACTGGTACAGAAAGCCAAACTTGGTGAGCAGGCTGAGCTCTGTGATTTTATGGCAGCAGCTATGAAGGCAGTCACGTAACAGGGGCACGCACTTTCCAATGAAGGGAGAAATCTGCTCTCTATTGCCTACAAGAATGTGGTAGGTGCCCGCTGCGCTTTCTGGCGTGTCATCTCCAGAACTGAAAAGAAATACGAGAGGAATGAGATGCAGCAGCAGATGGACAAATAGTACCGTGAGAAGATAAAGAAGGAACTGCAGGACGTCTGCAATGATGCTATGGAGCTGTTGGGCAAATACTTTATTCTCAATGCAACAAAACCAGAAGGTAAGGTGATCTACTTGAAAATGAAAGGGGATTATTTGAGATATCTGGCATCTGGAGACAATAAACAAACCAATGTGTTGAACTCCCAACAGGCTTACCAGGAAGCATTTGAAATTACTAAGAGAGAAATGCAGCCTAAACACCCAATTCAACTTGTCATGACACTTAATTTCTCAGTATTTTAACTGCAATAATGGCATTTGATGAGGTGGTTGCTGAATTAGAATCACTGAATGAAGAATCTTCAAAAAGCAACACACTGATCATACGGTTACTTAAGGATAATTTCATTCTGTGGGTCTCAGAGAACCAGAGAGATGAAGGAGATGCTGGTGAGGAAACATGTTTTGTAATCTATGATCTATTCAGTGACAGTCTGTACCTTTCATGAGATTAAAAAATATATATATTGTTCTGATGTAAAAATGATCTAAAGCAGAGATTTAAAATTAAATTATGACTTTCTAGAACTGTAATCAATATCAAGTTTTGCCTTGTAATTTATTTTGCACTGGAAACCTCCTTACATATTTATACTCTGTTATGGTTATGTTAATATGTCAACTAGGCCATGTAATTGTGCCCAGTTGTTTGGTCAAGCAAGCACTGGGTTAATTGTAATACAAGGATATTTATGGACTTTAGTCATCAGTGAGTTTACTGCATAGATGGCCGATTACATCTACAGTCACCCAGGGAGATTGTTGTCAGCAATGAGTGATGTTTTAGCCAATCAGTTGAATGCCTTAAAAGGGGAATTGATTTCAACATTCAGAGAGAATTTTCCAGCTTGTCTTTGGACAGCTAACATCTCCAGGGAACTCATCAAGGACCTTCATCAGACTTTCATCAGAGTACTTGGTTTTCAACCTGCCTGTGGAATCTGGATTTGTGTATCCCCACTGTCACATGAAAGAATGTTTTGAAAATCTCATACTATTTACAGATATCATCTGTTGATTCTTTTTCCCTAGGGAGACCTAATAAATACACTTATTCATTAATTTATTTATTTGTACTCATTTATCAATTAGCAAATAAATATTTTGAGGAATGCTAAAGATGGAAAATACAGAGTTGTATATATAGAACCCCCCCCAAGAAGTTTACAAATAAAATATATAGACAATCAGATCACTAATATTCAGTGAAAACTATCATTACAGTGAATTACATGCAATGGAGTGGGTTCAAAAATAAGGACAATGGTAGTTATCAGATAGAGGAATTCTTAAAAATTAATTTAAATGGGTCTGGAAATGATAAAAAGGAAGGAAGTATGATATTAATGTAGCAGGTAACAGGAGAAATATTCTGCAAGAAGTGAAATTTAAATGTAGATGTGAAAAATGACTCAAATTTAGAGCTAGAAAGATATGTGAGACTAGTACAGGTAATTTAATATTTTGGCAGCCCTCCAAACAATATTATAAATATTCCAAATTTAGTATGTTACTACATAGGATTAAATGTAGAGAAAAATGATTGATTAAAAAAACAATCCATCTAATTGAGAGAATTTAGCTCAGATCACGTATTTGCATTTCAAGTTAAAATCAGAATAAAAGAAAACAAACAAGAACAACAGTAAAAACAAGATTAATTAAAGTCATGTTCTGACCACTTCTGATCACCTTTTATCCCTTGGATGGCCTCTGTTCAATTACAGCAGCACTACTTAGCTATACAGCTTAGACATTCTGATAAGTACAGTTTTATCCATCATAAAACAATTGTTATAATATTATTATGACCAGATACATGGACATGCTAGATATTTGTCCAGCTCTGCATAGTTATTCTACAGAGAGTTAAAAAAAAGTATGACTGGTAGGAGAAGGGTAGATGTTATCTCAAAAGGCACCATGTTTAAGGAGTGGAAAAGAGAATGGTTACATGCAGAAAAGCTAAAGTAAATAGATGATTTAGCATTAATTTTCATTAATGCTACAGATGAACAAGTAAATGTAGGAAGAAGAAAGTTGCCTATAATCCAAATATATTTATATCAAAAGGCTTGTTTAGAAACTCAGTTTCCATGAGTACTTTCCTGATACTGAGTGATGCAACTAAATGTACTTCCAACATTATGTATAAAATAACAAATTCTTATTTTTTCCTTAAAATTCATTTTCCAGTTAGTCATGAAGTTAAATGGACTGCATTGAAATTACAATCAACCTTGTGGTTAACTGGCATCTTCACATTATTTGTAGGTTAATTCATGTACATGGATTATATTTCCACTTACATACATCTTCTTTTATTCTTTTCAGAAATATGTTCTATTTAGTTTGAATTTTAGGGGTCATAAACTTCTTTCTTTAGAATTTCTCCTAAAAATTTGATCACATTATAAATGGCATTTAATATTTATTTTTATTTTTGAGGTGTTGTTGATTGTTTTTCTATGTTTATTTGTATTCAGGACACATGGTAAAATTACTTTTCATATTATGGCAAATTTTTCTAGATTGTTTTGATTGTCTATGTATACCTCCATGCCATATATGAATGAAGCTAGATTTACTTATTCCTTTCAAATCTATATACTATTATTTTTCTTGATGTACTGCTCTATGGAAAAAAATACATAGTGAATATTCTTGATGTATTTCCCAAAATTTAAAAGAAATTCTTCAATACCTCTACAGTGAGTATGATAGACATAGGTTTTCTCATGGATTCCTCTGGTGAGATTAAAGAAGTCCCCTTCTACTTTTAGATTTCTGAGAAATTTTAATGTAAATAGTTGTTAACTTTTATAAAATGCTTTCTCTGCATCCATTTATAAGACCACAATTTTTTTTCTCATTTAAGATACTGATAAAATGGATTACATTTATTTCAATTTTCACACGTATTTGCACTTCTGGAATAATCCAATTATGCAGTTTTTTATGTCTCTGGGCTGTTTACAAGTATTTTGAGTTGGATTATTGGGTGTTATTTCATAAGATATATTCATCTATAACATCTATAATGTTCCACACTTACAATATATTTATGAAGTTGAGTATCCAATCTATATTGACTTATGCAATGAATTGACAATGTTTCATTTTTCTGTTATTTAGAAAACATATGCAGAAGGTTGGTATTATATATATATATACATACATATATATATATATATATATATAAACATATGCATTTGCTTTTAGAAGAATCCATATTTACATAGTGATATTATATATTCTTTAGTAGGGGTAAATTTTCATTAAAATAACTGAACAATATTATTCTCCCATTTATTAATTAAAATGCCTCTGATTTCTAAAGAAACATTTGAATAGGGTTCAATGAACAATAAAATGTTTTTTGCAATTTGAATGAGCTTATTTTTTATTCACTATCATAGGGCATCTCCTCTTTGATTATTTATCCCAGCAACAATAACACTTGAGAACAAAACAGCAAACACTCTCTAAAATTTTCTAATACTCTGGCATGGGCAATTTGTAGTTGTATTTGATGTTATAGGATCATATTTATTGATAAATTGGGTTGATTTGTCTACTTTGTTAATCAACTAGAAAAATATTATGTGTTTTAAATAATCCAGTGATAATTTATGTTTTTAATTAGAAATTATTAAGTGCAATTGAACTCATTGCATTGAATTATTAGTTTAAAGATGCTATACACATTTTCACAATTAATTGGTGAATAAATTATTTCTTATTTGTTAATGAAATCATTAGTTAAGAATATTAATCCCATTCTCATTTCCTGCATTAGAGGTAGAAATTGATCATTTAAACGTAATTTATAGCACATTGTATCTAATGTTTACTACATTATAGATTGAAAAATAAAAATTGTATGTTGGAAACAAAACATTAGATGAGATGAAGAAATATGAAGTATAGAGGATGGAGCAGGTGTTGTATTAGACCATAAAATGGGACTGGAAAGAACAAATGACAACTAATTTTTTCAAGCTCTTTATATCAATTTAATTCTTATGTATCTTTTATCTTATAAATTCAAGAATTTTTAATTTGATTAATAGAATCTTTAGCTAAGACCAAGATTGAAGTATTACAAAATGTGTTAATAAAATATATGAAATGGATCTTGGAACTAACTTGAATTGGCTCATTTGAGTTATGAAGCTTACAGACAAGAAATCATTTGTTAATAGTGACAATAAATAAAGAACATCAGTACTAATATTGGTATTGATACTGTCCACATATCTGCCTGCTTCAAAGAAAAACTCATTTTCTTATCTACCAGTCTCCCAAAACTCAATTTTAACCCTCTTGTTCTTAGGTGATAAACATGAACTATGTAGAGAATAGTAGTCTAAGAATTGTAACTTCCAGTTTCCAAGTGCCATGAAGCTATGAAAGCAGAACTGTGATCAAGTGATTGGACCTGACAACAGATAATCTAGGGTGTGAAGATAGATGCTTATGTTAGAAGTGGTGCTATTTATAGAAGAATTTATGCTCATACAATGGAAAAGAATCTTCAGGGGGAAGTTCTTCTCTCTCCAATATTTCCCTGGAACACAAATACAGATAAAATCTTCAGTTTTCTTCAATAAAATTCTAAATAATTTTGATACTAATTTTATTTCAACACCTAGTGGTGTCAAATTATAAAATAAATAATGCTACATTTAACTGAATAAACAGGATGAATGAATTCAAAAATTGCTTTCAAACTCTGTCTTTTCTTTAGCAACTATTGTTTTGATATTATTTATTTGCTTTTCCCATATATTTTGGTAGTTCTTGAAAAACAAGCACAGATGGGAAAGAACAGATAGGGTGATTTCTCATTATATGGTTAAAGTAATGAAGTAGGATTCTGTGCAAGCTCCTTCCAATTGTGAATTCTTGTTTTATGTATATTTTGACACTATGTTATAAAATATTCTTAGTAGAGTATAAAAGTGCTAAACATAAACCTTTAGTAATATAGTAAATGTTGTGTGGCTCTGAACAAGGATGACTAGAATACAGGCACTGTAGTTGGAGATATGATCAATATTTGGGTCCACTACTTCCTCTCTGGGTGACATAAGTCAACTTCTATATTTAAGAAATGCAAGTATTTTTCATACTGCCTTCCTAAGATGAACAATGGGAACACTGAGTATTTGATGTATGAATAAAGCACTTACAACTCTGCATAGCACAGGAGAAGCACTCAATGAAAGTTAATTTAATGTAAAATCATAAAATCACAAGGACCTTAAAATCAGCTCTGACATAAACTAATCTACCCATTACCTCATATACAGTCTGAGATTTCATTTGTAACTATGAGAGTTTGAAGCTATTTGTAGATCCTAGAAAATATCACATTATTGGGGATAATCATTTCTGTGGAGTGGGACCCTTTGTTTCAATTGGTTTAAGTTGGGGGTGAGGCTTTGATTGGATTACTTCAGGGAGGCATGACTCAGGGTGGCAATTGTTCCTTTTGTTGGAGTCCTTTATAAACAGAAGACTGAACATAAAGATACACAGAACAAAGCAGCAGTGGCAGAGAAACACTGAAAGGCTGAAAGAAACATCTTGGAGGCTGGAGGCTGGAATAAGTGGAACACAGAAGCACAGAAAGAGGACACATGAGAGGCTGAGAAATTGGGCCTGGAAGAGAAGGCAGAGGCACAGACTTACAAATACCACTATTACACCGTATCACATGGCAGGAGACCATGATCACCAGTAGCAGACATTTGGTGAGGCAGCATCTCTGATGATGACTTAATCTGGACATTTTCCTAAACTCAGAATTACAAGCTTTTAACATAATCCATTCCCATTATAAAAGGCACCTTTTCTGGTATATTGCTCCCATCAGCTTTTAGCAAATTAAAACAGTAACCAACCTCAATTCTAAGGATTGTTATATATCTCCCCACCTACCATATATAGAAAAAATATTTAGGGATCACTTGGGGATTAAAACATCCAGAGACCCTTAATGAAATATGTACAACTACATCAAAATACAAATAGCAATAGATGAATATTTGAATATTTCAAAATAAAATAGACCAAGGAAATTTCTCTCCATATTTAATCAAGTGCTGTGCATATACATATATATATATATATGATATATGTATATACATGTGTATTGTTTATTATGGATAAATGAGAGAACTGATTTTAAATAAATGATGGACTCACAAATATAGTTCATTAAATAAAATATGTTTCCCATATGTAAGTATATTATTTGCATATTTGTTGATACCAGCAGAAAAAAAAATACTATACATTATGGATCAATTCACACACCTAATTATACAATTTCATAATAATCAAAAGCTCATCCTCATATTGGAAAACAATTTGCCTTTCCCACTACCTGGCACTGTTTAATGAGATTTTCATTAATCAATTTATTTATATACACAAAACCCTATAATATGCATGGTCTTATTGCCCCCCTTTTGTAGATGAAGTACCAATATCAGCCATCATGGCCTCATATGGGCAAATACTCTCCACTGTTTTGAGATTAGGATCAAATTTAAGGATAAGAAAGGCTTTGGCAACCTGTTCCTCCCATATAATTGTGGTGTCTCTCTTCTATGGGATAGCCATCATCATATATATTCTCCCCAAAGCCTATAACACCACTGACCTGGATAAAGTAATATCGATATTTTACACTATCATCACTCCCATGCTCAATCCCATCATCTACAGACTTTGAAATAAAGATGTGGCTGGTGCTCTCAGGAAAGTCCTTAGTAGATAAATCTCCTTAAAATTATCTGTTGAGACTAAGACATGAGAGTATGTACCTCATAGAGAATGATATTATTATAACAAATGTAGACAAGATAAAACAACCAAACTCCCACTTTTCTGTAGAAAAGACATGGAAAAACCTTCTCTTTATCAGATGATGTGATTCAGACAGACCTTTATTTCTGAGCCTCATTGAGTTTTATAGTACTATTAAACAAAATTTGAAGATGCTAGCAAATAATAGGGAGCACATGTATTTTTCATGTTAGACAAGATGAAAAAAGCAAAACCATGGCAATATTGACATTATGCTGAATTTTGCACTTATGTTCCCTAAATAGTATTATTATAATATAACATCATTTAAAAATAAGCATTTGTAATAAATTGTTCATAACTTAACTTGGTAATCTTAAATTAACACAGAATTCTGAATATATTATTATTGTGTAGCCCACAGCATAAATTTTTCTTAGTTCTCACCACTTGATTTTGGAAGTGATTTTATGCTTTTAAACTAATTGTTAGAAGCACAAATATTCTTATGCTACTAAAAATATTTAACCTAATCATTTAAATAATTTGCCTATAAAATACAGTAATCTACTAAAATATTATTCATTTCTAGGTCCTTTCCTATATATATATCATACACACAAACATTTATATAAATATATTGAAATATATATGTGTATGTGTATATCAATATATACATACATATGTATATACATATATATATTTATATATGAATATCACTCCCACTTCCTGTGGAATTTATTCCTGACAAATAATCAAAAATGAAAAAATGTGTCCAATGATATCATTTTTCTTAATATGTATTTCTGAATTAAATATTAGGAGTAATGTACAAATATGTTTTAGCAAACCTGATTTATGCTTATAATATACATATATTTAAGACTACTTGTATAAATTGATTTTGGAAGTGGAAAAGGAACCTTGTTAGAATTTTAATAAATATTTAATAATTTAGATACATACCACTGAAATTGTATTTCTGCCTTGTAACATTTCTTTAGGAACCTATCATAATGACTTTTAGCCATGTAATATTTCTGGTTATATATTTGAATATATATTAGGCTGATTAATTTTCTTTTAATATTAATGAAAAATCACCAATCTATTATCTCTCATAAATTAATATTATAATATTTGATATATGTGAATTTTCAACTTTCATTTTTGAATTTTATTAGTATGTCTCATCACTCCACATTATTTGATTTATAATTCTATAATTTCTTGGCAGTAGTTAGTCATTTCCTTTTATATTTAATTTAAAATTCAAACTTCAGAAAGTTATATATATGCAATTCTAGGTCTAAAATACATCTACTTAATTATGCTGCCTGTATTTAATAATCAATAAGTTGCATCTAATTTTCAAAAGATTAACTTGGACAGAAATAGCATGCAAGAGCAATAACAAAAGCAATTATAGAAATGCTGCTCAGTAATACCAACTGATTCTTATGTTGAAGCTTTATAATCTTTTTTAATGTTTGTGATTCTTTATCTGTGTTTCTATGTTTTAAAAAACACATCCTATGGCTTATTAATTGCATAGCAATTATGCCTTTGGGAATTTTCTGTAGCAATGACCCTTTGATGCATTACTCTGATAGAAGAAGTTGTTTAATAAATATGAGCTAAAATAAATTGAAATATATATTAAAATTGTTCCTGCAAAAATTATTTCTTTGCATCATACAGGCATCATTACAGTTTAAGTAATAATTTCACTTTCTTCACATTCACCAGATAGCCAATATTTTAAAACTGTAACATAATTCTGATAGCAATATCCCAAAATTACATAAAGTGATGTGGAATAAATAGTCCCATTCTTTTTTCTGACTTGCCACAGACAATCTTTAACCCACTCTACAGGATATGTGGATCTTCTACTTAAGTGCAATGAAAAGAACTAATTGGGTATATTTGAACATATTACCCCTTGTTTACCCCTTGTATCTCTGCTAACTCTACTTCCCCTTATGCAGATATTGCTTCTCCTCCCTTACCAGCATGTGGATGTTGATTAACCTGTTAGTAACACAATCTTAGCCCATCATGAAATGCATAAATATATTAACCAGGACCTGAAAATGCCTTTCTCTTACAGCTTATACACAATCGTTGTTGTAGGAATTGATGTATTTCATGTCAGGATGAACTTGCAATCCCTTTCTCGGGATTTTTATATTTTGAACTGTTTGATAAATTAGAGCACCCCAAATTACTCTTCCAAGGAAAGTCCTCCACTTTCAAAGATTGTAGGTGTCCCTTCAAATTCTTTGAAAACCAGCTAAACCAATATTTAAAATTGGCAGTTGTCACATGTTAATATAAATTCCATAGAAAGATTTTTAGAACTTGCAAAAATGGGCCTACATTTATCCCAGGAATAATCAGATGGCAATGTGAAGACCCTGTGCCTCATGTAGGAGAGGATTCCAAACATTTATCACCCTCCACAATTTTTATATTTTGCCCATGTCTGTTATTAGGCAGGACTCTGAGGACACTCAGTTTGCAGGATCTTCTATAATAATAGCTTCTATATTTTTTGAGGAATAACTCATGAAGTTTAACAGCCAAGTCTTAAAATACACATTATTCTAATTTTGATACCTCATATGGATTGAATTTTGTCATTCAATAACATGTAGTTATGTCTTAAAACCCATTCTTATGAATGTGATCCTATTTAAAACTATGATCTTTGAAGATATCATGGGACCAAACTAGATTGGATTGGAAATCTGACTGGGATACTTATTAGAAGATTAAATTTGGACAAAGAGAGAGAGAAATAGAAAAAGCCATAGAGGTAGAGATTGAATTGTGTTACGAATTACCAATGCCAGAAATCTCCTGATTTCAGCCAATGCATGACTCTGACAAGACCTTGATAAGGAGTTCTATTGTCCAGAATTTTGCATTAAGCCACCTAATAAATTTCTGGCATTTTAAGCAACCCAAATTTGGGGACTTGTAGAGAACAGCCGTACGAAACTAAGAAAGCACCTACATCCATAATAGGCAATATTTTGTATGTATTCATCTAGCAATATAGTACTACATTGAATATTCATTACCCACCATTATATTAACATTTTATAGTTATATAAATATTTTATAGTTTCTTAAGTTTAAAATATATTTGAATTTGCAAGTTTTCAAGATGAGAAAATTCTTAAATGCATAATTCCACATTTTAAAATTGCATTTAAAAAAAAACTTTGCTATTCTTTACATGTGAGTATTATTTTAGACAGGTAAGGTATTTTTTAAGTCTCTGTTTACTATAGTGCTTACTTTTTCATCATGTAAAACACCTGGATAGATTTTCATATGATGTTAAAGAGATGGGTGCATAATTTAACTTCAAAACTATGGGCAATAAAAATTTGATTTAAGAGTTAATGCTAAGAAAGTTATATATCAACCACAGCAAACAAATATTACGTCAAAAGACAGAGTAGGTTACTCTATTTGCATAAATTTTAATTATAAAAGGAAGAAGATAATACTAAGTCCCAAGAAATGATGTGCTGAATTTCATCTGTTAGTTTGCAGGTAACTTGCTAGTTGAATACAGAAAAAATATATGTCTATGCAAATCTGCTTAAGACACTTATTATTGTTAAACTGTAATTGTGTTTAATCACAGTCCTGAATCATTTCGGGCAAGTTAATGAGTTTGCAAAATTTTGTAAAATCAAGATCTGTAAACTGAAAAGTATTTTGTTCCATTTAGGTTGTAGAATCTTACTGTTGATTAGTTTGCACAAGTTTCACCATTCTTTTTTGCTAAGTTGTATGTTGATACATTTGTTTCCATGTTGTTTATTATGTTTAATAAAAAGCTTTGAATAAAGATACATTTTGGTGGTGTCCCATTCATTTTTATTTTTGCTGTGAATTAAAAATACATATGTTATACATGTAATCATACTATTAAAAGTTATTAACCTTATCTTAGAGAATTTTTAAAAAGACTTTTAAATAATTTTTGAAGATATTTTTAATTTGTTAAAATGCTATTTGCAAGGAAATTTGGCCTTCATTATGACTATTTGTTCAGTTTATTCTAATATAGAAAATTACTGTTAGTTATAATTATTTATTGATGCATATTTGGAAATAGTATATATCCATCTTGTGAATATTTTCAAGATGTTAGGATATAAAATACAATTCTCAGACTTCCAGTCTCTGACTGTGCATGTAAATATCTTGGAAATCATCATTTCCATTCAAATGATCTGAAAAACAACTCATCATGTATCTCTCAGAGAATTGAGGTCACACTGCAAGCCACAGCCCTGAATATACAATTGAAGCAGTTAATGTGAATTGTTGCTAACCTCAGGGAGCAGAGAAAAGCAATATCTCTGATGAAGTCAGTACAAGTAGGGATGCTTGACCCCTAGCTGCTCAATTTGTGCTTACTCAGTGTGGACAATCTTGAGATTCAAAGATACCAGAAGACCCAGATATGAATGGTTGGTATCATGCTTTCCTGAGATTTATTTCCAATATCTACACTATTTTCCTAGTGTGAAGACTTGGGATAATGCCTCCTTGTACTTACAGTAAAGAGAGGGAAAAATAAACATATTTCAAAAAAATTGAAATATACATAGATTGATTAGTTTTCCTTAAAAAGGACTGCACTCAAAATAGCTATTTAACCAGAGCCTAACAGACTGATTTGAGCAGAGCCTAAGTACCTGGTAGAAGAGAAATTCTGAATTGCAATCACCTCTACATTTCCATGTTTGGGATGGGAAATATTGAAATCAGACCCCCTCCCCCAGCTTTAGATGTATGGGAATGGAAATGTACAATTATAGCTTGCTCTGCATTTCTTGTTACATCCTAGGGGATGGGGTAGATTACTAAGCTGAAAAACTTGTTGAGTTCACAGTCCAGGAACAAATGTTAAATAAAATATGGACACCTAATCATAGGATTAGAGAATGCTTCTCCCAGCACACACATCAAAGGACATCAATAATGCTCCTGTATAATAAAACTGGATTACAATAGAAAGAAATGAAAGTCTCAGGCCTTATTTAAGATGTCTTTAGGAAAAGCCAAAGAAAATAAAGAAGCCAAAAAGAAGGAAACCAAGCCAGTGGAACTAACAGTGGAAATAATAGTCAATGGATAAACCAGTGGAAACTGTAGCCTCTAATAATTTTCAGCTACAGAAATTTGCAAACCCTGCTTAACACCTAGCTATAAAAACATATACAATTCAGAAAACCATTTGGATATTTCTATTAAAGTTATACACATTCCAGTATTAACTATGGCCAAGTAAGTGATTTTTAAATATACACCCAAGATACTTAGATTTATAGGCACATACAAAGAATTGTAAAAGTTTATGGTAGTTTTATTCATAATAGCTATAAATGTCCAATATGAAATAAAGATAGGTTCAAGGAAAGAAAAAAGTAAGGAAGGAAGTGGGGTGGGGGGTGAGGGAGGGAGGAAAGGGAAAGAAATAGAATAATAAAAAAGAACAAAAAATATAGAAAGGACAAAAATGATTGACTGGATGAACATATATTGATCAACAGAGCATTTCGTTCATTTTATAGGTGATCTTGATGTTATTTTTTGGATACATTATATTTCTTGCACAATGTATTCCCGGGTGTTAAAAAAGCATTAAACAATAATAGTTATTATATGGGGACATCATTTTTGTAAGATAAAAAAGCTGAAAATCATCACTCTTTGGATTTTATTTTGAAAATCAAACAGTTTAAATAATATTTTATTTGTGAAAAGAGGAATGAAGACATTTATAATGTATTTTTTGATTAAGCATTTCTATGAATTCATACCTTTCCAAGAAGTAGACTACTCAAGAGTTATTTGTTGCACAGTCTAATCATAAACTGGTTCCTAAAGCCACATTTGAACAAGTTTCATTATTTTTCTCATGGTCTATACAATTTTCTTTTTCCAGGTTCTAGATAGAATGGGTTCAGAAGGGTTGTGATAAAAGTGTATAATTGTGCTACCACTTTATCCTGTTGAGTGGTGTATTTGGATTGTGGCCTCATAGAGTTGGATGGAATGGTCACACAGAAAAGATTTACCACAACCAGGTGGGAGCAATAAGTGAAAATAGATTTGTCTGTCCTTTTCTGTAGCTCACCTAGAATACCACAGTGATCATATGAGCATAGAAAGCTAGAATGTTCATGAATGATTCCAGCAGTATAAGGCCACACAAGAAGATTGTATACTCATGTTGAGAAGTGTCATGACCCAATGGCAATAAAGGTGGAACTTCACAGGTAAAATAATTAATGAACTGAAGTCTACAGAATAGAAGAGGCAATAAACACAAAGTATGCATTAAATAGTTGATGTATCATGGACCCAAGATGATGGAGGGGTTATGGAAGGTTGCACTTTTCCTCCAGATACTTTGGGAAGGTAGTCAGGCTTGCCTGGCAGAAGTGAGGTTGAGGGACAGTGGGAGCAATCAGAGAGGGCAACTAGAGAAGGGGGCCCAGTAAGCCAAGGGAGAAGGGAACTGTGAGAAGTAAGGCAGACAAGCTGGTGCCCAGCTACTTCAAAGGGAAAGGGAAGCCAGGAAAGTGATTTGGCTGGCAGACTGACATTCAGCTGGCTCCCAGAGTGAGGGACGCTAACAGAGAACCAGGTGTGCATGCTGGTGCTCAGCATTCCCTTGAGGGAATGGGCTGCAGGTTAATCAGGTGCATGGACTGGTACTCAGTTGGCTCATGGGGAGATGGGAGCATGGGAGCATGTGATTAGGCAGAGTGACCAGCTTCCAGCCAGCCTGGTGGAGAGAAAAGCAGTGGTGCAAATGGGTGTACTGGTGCAGTTGAGGGAAGGGAGATCACTGGGTAATCAAGAGTGTTTGGTTCCACTCAGTTCAGGGATTGAAAAGTGTGTGTGGTGGTGAGATAAGGGAATTGGACCAGCTTTCATCTGGTTCCTGAGAAGAGGAAAGATACAGACCAGCACCAAAGCATCTCCAGGGAAAGAGGAGGGTTTGTTGATCAGGTGGTATGACATGCACCCACTCAGTCCTGGGAGAAAGAGGAACTGGGGTAGTAAGGCTCTGGGCTGAAAAGGGTCCAACTGACACAGGTGAGAAAGGAGCTGTGAGAATCTGCCAGTGAGGTGAAAGGTGCCCCAACAGTATAGGGGAAAGAGGAGCTTTGAGAGACAGTTAGCACGTTATCAGATGCCCAATTAGCCCAGGGGAGAAGTGAAATGGGGAGATCAAACCAGCAGGTTGTCAGGAACCAAGGGGACTCCTGGGAGAGGGGAGCCATGAGACAAAGAGCCTCAGGAGGGGGAACTTAGACTGCTTCCTTTTTTTATCCTCTACATGCAGGTTCCTTACCTGTGGAGTTTAGGCCATGAGGGTAATTGAAAATTTTCAACAGGGACACAGGGAATTGAATGACAACATGAAATACCCAAACATATGTATTATAGGCATCCCAGATGTAGAAGAGAAGGGAAAAGGAGCAGCAGGAGTGTTGGAGGAAATAACGGCCTAAAATTTTCCAACATTTAAGAAGGGTGTGGGTGTACATTTCCAGGAAGCACGGTACACTCCGAACAGAATAAATCCTGTTAGGCTAACTCCAAGACACAAACTTATCAGATTGACAATCACTCAAGACAGAGAGAATACTGAAAGCAGTAAGATAAAAGAAATCCATAACATATAAGGGAAGATGGAAATGATTCAGTGCTGATTTTACATCTGAAACAATGGAAGCAAGAAGTCAGTGGTATGACATAAATAATGTGATAAAAGAAGATAAGCAGAAATAGATTGTAAAAAAGAATCTTGTACTTCCAGAAAAGCTAAAGGGAGTCCTGAAGGTTGAAAGGGAACAATAGGAGAGAGAGGGTTGAAGGAGAGTGTAGAGAGGAAGATTATTAGTAAGAATAACAAAAAGAATAAAAAAAGAGAAATAAATATAAAATATGGCATATGTAAACCTAAAGAAAAAATGGCTAAAGTAAGAACTGCTTTGACAGTAATACTATTGAATGTTAATGGCTCATATTTCCTTATTCATTCTGCCAATCAATGTCTTTTGATTGGAGAGTATAATCCATTAACTTTCAATAGTGTAAAATTGTTTTCTATATGCTGCCTAAAAGAAACTCACTTTACAAACAGGAATACAAGTAGGTTGGAAAACAATTTTACACTAGCCAGAAAAGGGCAGGAGAAGCTATACTAATATTGGAAAATTATTAAGTTATTAAATTAAGTGCAAAATTGTTGTAAGAGATCAAAGAAGATAAGGATAAACATTCTTTTTAAGTGCACATAGATAATTCTCCAGGATAGATCACATACTGAGTCAAAAAACAAGTATCAGTGAATTTAGAAAGAATTATACAAGCATTTTCTCTGCCACAATGGAATGAAGCTGGAAGTTAATAGGAGGCAGAGAATGAGAATAGTCACAAACATAAGGAAGTTGAACAACACATTCTTAAACAATTTGTGGTAAAGTAGGAACTTGCAAGATAAACCAGTAACTACCCTGAAGTGAATGAAAATGAGAATGCTACATATCACTATATTTCACTGCATTGGAAGCAGTGCTGAGAGGGAATTTATAGCCCAAAATGCCAGTATTACAAAAGAAGAAAGAGCTAAATTCAAAGACCTAATTGCATACCTAGAGTTAGTAAATAACAAAATTAGTAAAATAACAAAGGAAGGAAACAACAAAGATTAGAGCAGAACTAAATGAAATTGAGAATTAAAAAAATCACTAGAATAAATGAAAAAATTCAAAAGCTGCATCTTGGAAAAGATTAATAAAAAATGGCAAACCCTTAGCTAGACCAACAACAAAAAAAGAGAGTAGTTGCAAATAAATAAATTAAAAATTAGAGTGGGGATAACACTTCTGATCCTACAGAAATAAAGATTATCATAATATGATAATAAGTTTTTTATGCCAATAAAATGGTCAGTTTAGATGAAATGAATGAATTTCTAGAAAAAGATGAACAACCTACATTGATGAAGGAATAAATAGAGGAACTCAACAGACCAATCATAAATAGTAAGATTGACTTTGTCCTCAAAATCCTACCAATGAAGAGAAGCCCAGGAACAGATGATTTCATGGGTGATTTTTACCAATCATTTCAGAAAAAACTAACACCAACACTGCTTAAATTCTTAGGAAAAAAAAAAGAGAAGTGAAGGGAGCATTACCTAGCTCATTTTATGTGGCCAAAATCACTCTTATACCAAGATCACATAAAGACACCACAAGAAAAGAAAACTGCAGACCAATCACTCTAATAAACTTAGATACAAAAGTCCTCAACAAAATACTTGCTAATTGAATCCAATAATACATCAAAAGAATGAAACATCATGACCAGTCAGTTTTATCCCAGGTTTACAAGGATGGTTCCACATAAGAAAATCAATGTAATACTCAATATTAAAGACCAAAGGAAAAAAATCACATGATCACCTCTATTAACGCAGAAAAGGCATCCAACAAAATATAGCATTCTTTCTTGATAAAATGACTTCAAAAGATAAGAATAGAAGGAAACTTCCTCAACATGATAAATGGTAAATGCTTTCCCAATAAGATCTGGAAAAGACAAGGATGTCCACTCTCACCACTCTTAAATAACCTTGTACTAGCAGAATTTGCTTGAGAACTTAGGCAAGAAAAAGAAAAGTAATTCAAATTGCTGGAAAGAAGCAAAACCATCATTATTTGCAGATGATGTGATCTTATACATAGAAAGCCCAAAAAAGTCTACAACAAAGTTTTCTGAGCTGAAAAATGAATACAGTAAAGTTTTGGGATATAAGATTAACATTCAAAATTCAGTAGCATTTCTGTACACTAATAAAAAAATTTGAGAAGAAAATCAAGAAACAAATTCCTCTTAAAATAGCAACTAAAAGAATCAAATATCCAGGAATAAAGTTATCTAAGTATGCAAAGGACTTGTATACAGAAAACTACACAACATTGCCAAAGGAAATCAAATAAGACCTAAATAAATGGAAGAATATTCCACATTCATGAATTGGAAGACTAAATATAATTAAATATGATTATATGTTTAAGTTGTAAAATTATTTACAGATTCAATGAAATCCCAATAAAAGTTCCAATAACATTTTTTACAGAACTGGAAAAACCAAACCAATTTGTTTGAAAGGTTAAGGAACCCAGAACACCCAAAAACATCTTGGAAAAGAAAAAAAACCATTTGGAGGACTCATATTACCTTACTTTAAAGCACACTACAAAACTACTGTTTTCAAAACTGCAATGTATTGGCACAGGGTTAGATATAATGGCAAATGGGACTGAATTGAGAGTTCTGCTGTAGATCTTCCCATATATGGTTAGCTGATATTCAACAAGGACACCAAGCCCATTCGGTTGGGACAGAATGTCCTCTTCAACAAATGGTCCTGGGAGAACTGGATATCTATATGCAAAAGAATGAAAGAGGACCCCTAATTCACACCTTATATAAAAATTAATTCAAGATGTATCAAAGACTGAAATATAAGAGCCAACACAATAAAATTCTTAGAAGATAATGTAGGAAAGTGTCTATTAGACCTTATAGTAGAAAATGGATTTATAATCTTTACACCCAAAACATGTACAATGGAAGAAAAATTATATAAATGGGACCTCCTCAAAATAAAAAAATAAGTGCTTCAATTGTGTTTGTCAAGAAAATGAAAATGCAGCCAATTTAATTGGAGAAAATACCTGGGAAATACTTATCCAATAAGTGTCTAATATACAGCATATATAAAGGAATCTTACAGTTCTAAAATAAATAAAAAAAACAAGCAACACATTTAAAACTGGGAAAGAGATTTGAGTAAATACTTCTTCAAAGAGCAAATACAAATGGCTAAATTGCACATGAAAATATGTTAAACAACACTAGCTACTAGGGAAATGCACATCGACACTACAATGAGATGTCATCTTATACCCATTGTACTGGCTGATATTAAAAAACAGAAAACTAAAGCTGTTGGAGAGGATTTGAAGGAATGGGAACACTCATCCCCTTATGGTGGGAATTAAGTATGGTGCAGCCACTGTGGAGGATGGTTTGGTGGTTCCTCAGGAAGCTAAGTATACAATTGTCATGTAATCCAGCAATCCCCTTTCTAGGAATATACCCAGAAGAGTTGAAAGCAGTGACAAGAGCAGATAGATATATACACACCAATGTACATTGTAGCATAACTTACTTTTGCCAAAAGTTAGAAGCAACCCAAGTTTCCATCAACAGAAAAATGGATAAACAAAATGTTGTATATACATACAATGGACTATTTCTCAGCTAAAAGAATGAATGAAGTATTGACAAATGTGACAACATGGATGCATCTCAAAGACCTTATGTTGAGTGAAGTAAGCCAGTCATTAAAGGACAAATGTCACATGATCTCACTGATATGAACTAAAGATATTGAATATACTCATAGAAATAGAGTCTCGAAGATAGGTTACAAGGAGATAGAAAGGGAGTATAGAGTGGTCAGCCAATTCTCATTCTGGTAAGAAATTATAATAAGGTGCATGGGAATGATTTGAAAGTGGGATCAGGATGATGATAGTGCAGTGATGTGCATAGGGTGGTTTTGGATTGTGAGTGTGAGAGGGTTAGGGGCTGGGTTGGGCTATCCATGTATCTGGAGGGAGGGCTGGAGGAAGGAAGAGGTGAACTCTGGGAAGGTGAGGGTTATGGTTGAGAATACAATTATGGGAGCATTCTTTGGCAACTTTAACAGGGGGCTGTCACTTATGCAGGTTGTTTGTGGTGGGGGGATGTATAGATAAGGGTGAACCGGGAACATGCCTCTACAGAATATGTAAGTGTTCTTGTTGTTATAGGGTGTTATCTCAGTGGGTGGAGAGCCACACAATAACCAACAATATATTAAACTCCCATCCAGGGGAGTCCTGCTACATTCTCAAATAAAGGGACAAAAATCTCTTGCATATGTAGGAAGTGCCTAATAAAAGAAAACAGACCAATATTCAAGTTACTTGATGTTAATGCTGTACTTATGAACATTATTCTTGTAAAATTGAAGCTTAGCCTAATAATATCTACTGCCTAAGAGTTACCTCCTGAAAAGCTCCTTGTTGCTCAACTGTGGCCTCTCTCTAAGCTAAACTCGGCAAATAAATCTACTACCTTACCCTGATGTGGGACAGGACTCCTGGGGATGAGGCTCCCTGGCACTGAGGGATTAATACCAAGAACCATGCACTGATGCTTTGGGAAAAGGACCTTGGCCCAAAGGGGGAAATATTAAATACATAAATTTATATGACTAAAAGATTTCAGTGTGAGCCAGGAAGAAATTCCAGAGGTTACACTCATGCATGTTTCATGTAGATCTTACTAAATGCCACAGTAAACAGGGTCTCAAACATGGGTTCTCCTGAACACTCTGGAGACATTGGAACACTATAGGCAATGCAAACAACCCCTTGATTTCAGCATCCCATTGGTGGGCCTTACATTGGAATATATGACAACCTATTTCCCGAAGTAACAAATTTAGATTCATTTATTATTTCCCTACACATAATTCTTTCAGTCATTTTATTTGAGCCAAATATTAGCCCTATGCTAGTCAAATTTATGACCCAGAGACTTAAATCCTTGGCTTGCTCATATGCCTGTTGAGACCTGAATATCAGCAGAGTTGTGGCCAACACCCACTCTCCAGTTACCAGACTCACTGAGGACAGTGAAAAAAATGAGGATGATGTACAATTCCCATCCCAAAAGCAGAGTATCTACAACTACAAGTAATATAGTTTCTTCTATCTGTGCCATAAGGTCTAAGCCCATTACCAATCTGAGCCAGAGCAGTCATCACCATCCTAAAATCTTTAAGATTGTGGAATGAACAAACTTAAATGTGGAATGCAGTCATAGACCAAAGTAAAAATTTTTATTGCATTAATGGAAGAAATTGTAACCTTGACATGAAGAAAGTGGTCACCAGAGTTTTTGAGGAGTGGGGATGGGAAGAATAAATAGAACATAAGGTATTCTTAGGGCATTGGATTTGTTTTGTATGATATTGAATTGATGAATATAGGCTATTATACATTTTGTTAAAACCTATAAAATTATATGGTGCAAAGTTTAAGCTATAGATCTTGTTTAGTAGCAATGCTTGAATATTTATTTATCAATTGTAAGAAATATTCCACATTATTGTAAGATGTTATTAATAGGCAGAAATGTGAAAGGGAGCAGGGATTGGGTATACAGGAATCCCTATTAGTTTCTATGTAACTTTTCTGTATTCTAAAACCTCAAACTTGATCATGTGGAAAAAAGTGTTGTGACTTTGGCCAACACACATATGACAGTGGAAGATACTTCGTTTTACTCATGAGTATAGGATAATATAGTGGATAACACATAGATAAATATTGATAATAACATATGAAATCAAGAAGGGTTTTGTTTCTACCATGGCTCAAAAATATAAAAGTTTGTATCTCACATCCCCAAAACTATTTGCTAACTGCAGGACTGAAAGTTGGTTGTCATCTTAGGCGGAGTTTTGGAAATGTACATAATTTCAATGAAGGAGATTTGACTAAGTAGAGAGTACAGAATGTGGAGTCTGATGTCCATTCTAATGAGATTAATCAGTAAGATATTCTCCAACAACTTCTCTGAAAAGGGAATGGTGATAGCAAGAAAGGAGAAAATATTATTTGGCCATATTGGAATAGACCAAGAAGTATAAGATCTAAGCCAAACATTATTTTTTTATTTCATGTTTTAAATCAAAATATCAAAACTGAAAACATCTAAAAATTCCATGTTAGAATACTGCCCTTTAAGAGAAAAAAATAGCAATTACTAAATGCAATGGAATTTTCTTGAATTGACTTATGTGAATTTGTTTCCCTACATTTCAATATATTGATTCTGTTTCTTTTGAGCAGTAGTTACATTGACCTATAATAAAATATATCTACATATGTTATTGATCATAGAAATAAATATCATGTAAAAGTAAATGAAATAAAGCATTTAGATGAATTACCCACTAATATTACTTTCCTCATTTTTAAATATTTCAGCATATATTATGAAAAAATATCTCACTGAATATTTTCACATAAGTCATCAATTTAGCATGGCATGTTGGTTAAATATAGTACAATTTTAAAAACATTTCTTTAATGCATTTCCCTATTTCAAAATTATTGGATATATTTTGAATTACAAGGTATATTAACATTTTTATGGAAGGAATATGATCACTCTTATGAATTATTTCTTCCTTTAAGGTGGAAGAGATTTTGACATTACAGAATATTGGTATGCCAAATATTACAAAGATCTTGAGAATGAAACTTTAAAATACAACTTAACACTCATTAATCTAATTGTGATTTGAGGAATATGTCAAAGTGGTCAGTCCAATATAAGAAATTATTTATTCCCTTTTATTTTTACATAGGGCCTAGAAAATTGAAAAAAAAAAAAAAGTACTTACCTATATGGTCTCAAATGTGGCTTCTGTCTAAGCCAAACTCAGTATATAAACACACTACATTCCCCCTGGTGTGGGACTTGACTCATGGGGAAAAGTCTCGCTGGCACCAGGGATTATTACCAAGAACCAATTAGTAATGCATCTGGGAAAAGACCTTGACCAAAGGGAGAAATACCAAATGCAAATGAGTTTTTATGTTTAAGAAATTTCAACGTGAGTTTGGAGGTCATTCCAGAGGTTACTCTTATGTAAGACTCAGCAGTTTCTCATTGACTGCCACAGTAAACAGTGCCTCAATCAGTGGGGCTCTTGAGGTCTTTAAAGAAATACACTATAGGCAGGGCACACAAGCTGAGGAATTTGGCGCCCTGTCAGTGGGCCTTGCTTTGCAGTTCATACTATCCAGTGTAACTGAGATAGACTCATTTATAGTTTCCCTATACTTGGCTCTTCTGCCTCTTTTATTTGGGCCTATAATTAGCACTATACTTATCAAATATATGCCTTAGCGACTTAAATTTTTGGTCTGTTCATGTGACAGTTGAGCCTGAATCTCAGCAGAGTTGCAAGACCCTACTCTCCAGTTCAGTGGACTCACTCAGAAAAACTAACAAGGTGATGATGATGGACAACTCCCATCCCAAGGAACAGAATGCCTGCAACCTACAAACAAGATAGTTTCATCATTTGCCCCATAAGTTCTAAGCCCTCTCTCAGAAAGAATGGGCATCACCATTCCAAGACCCTCAAGATTGGTAAATGAACAATAGATTAAACTAGACTTATTATTATTCTATTATAGAATTATTATTATTCTAGCAAAAGAAGATTTTTTATCATATTAAGGCAGTAGCTACCACAGTTTCTAAGGGGAGGGAGTGGGAAGAATAGGTGAAATATGAGGACAGTTTTTGGGACATTGGAATTGTCCTGCATGACATTGCAATGATGGCTATAAACCATTATATATTCTGTCATAACTATAAAATTGCACAGGGCAGAGTAAAATTATAATGTAAACTATAGTCCACTGTTAGTAGCAATGCTTCAATATGTGTTCATCAATTGAATAAATATACCACACTAATGAAAGATGTTGTTATTGTGGAAAAGTGTGGGAGGTGGAAGATGTGGGGCACATAGGAAACCCTATATTTGTTATGCAACATTTATGTAATCTAAACTTCTCTAAATATAAAAAAATAATTGAATAAATTTGATTGTATAAATTTATATTATGAAACCCTCTCAACATTCTAATATATTATATGTAATATATTAGATATATTAATTATATATTACTCTAAAAATATACTTCAAAATTAATAACAAATAGTAATTGATATTTAAATAAACTATTTTAATATAATTCTGAACACTGGTGCATGTCTTTATACCAATGCAATGAAAAATCTGACATGTAATTGAGGGGATAAGATCATCAGATGGTGTTCTTTATATACCAATTCCATCAAACCCAACCAAAATCTAAAAGTTAAAATAAAACTTAATACCATAAAATAATTATTTTAATACAAATATGATTTAATATTATTAAGTTACATATAAAAGTAAAAATGTTGAAAATAATGTGAAACATAGAAATGCAACATATGAGATTTTACAGGAATAAATTAGATATTATCTTGGGATAATTGGGCAAATAAAATAGAACAAAAAATTTTATTTTACTTTAAGTAGTGATATAAACATGTGATGAAAGAGATTATTATTTGAAAATATGGACTCAGTAAAAATATTATGGCAGTTTGATACAGTTATGAATTCCAAAAATAGTTATGGTTTATCCTTTTAAACTGGTCTGTTCTTCTCGGCGTGATTAAGTTATGATTAGAGCTTTATTGGGCCACATCAGGAGGACATTGCATCCCTACCCCTTTGTGGGCAGGGACTCAGAGATAAAACTACATGGCAGAGCAGAGGAGTTTTGAGTTGGAGTTTTGAGTTGGAGTTCTGATGCTGAGTTTTAATGCTGGCACCCTGGGACGTAAGAACACAGAGGAGCTTGGTAGTAAGAAAGGAGGAAAGGCCCCAGGAAAAGAGATGAGTTATTTGCCTGATAGTCTACAGCTGATCTTGTGGAGTGAGACAAGTCTGCGCCCAGAGAGAGGCAAGCCCTGGGAAGAGAGGAGCCCAGGAAGCCTAAACCCTGGCAGACATCAGCAACCATCTTGTTCCAACACATGGCTATAAAGTTTGGTGAAGGAAGTAACTAATGCTTTATGGCCTGGTAACTGTAAGCTCCTACCCCAAATAAAAACCAACCAATTATTGGTATTTTGCACCAGTACCCCTTTGGCTGACTAATACAAATATATAAAATGAAAATTATGTCCCTAAATAATAATAGACTGACATTTTCTAATCTTTGGAATCTTCATTTAATTATGTGTGATTTATTATTCAGATTAGTTAGTGTTTACATCTGAAAAATCACATTCACAAAATTATAAATTTAACCAGAAGCAAGAAAAAACCCTTAGGTCAATTAAAAATTTTTTAATATCTCTATTATAATAAAACTGCACCAAAGTAAAGAAATATTACCTACCATAATAATTTTAAAAAATATAAGTAGTTGATACATCAAAGAGAATATATCGGGTTCAAATCATGAAAACTGCCAATATCGACATAAAACAAAGTTACTTAAATGGATATAAAACTTTTTAAACATTATGATATAAGATATGTGAATAATTTAGCCAAGTGTACACATTTTTGGACACATGCTAAGTCTTCTAAATAATTGATAATCTTGTATTATGATCTTTGATAATCTTCATACCTTTTGAAATAGCAGTTTCATACTTGGAAATTTTCTGGAGCAAAATAATCTAAATACAAAATTTGTCTTAGACAGAATATATTAAACATAATATCCTCTTTAATAGTAATTTAGATTTACCCATATGGGCATTGGCTCATAACCTTCTCTCTTTCTGTCTCCTGTAAACATATCTTCCAGACTCTAGCTCTCTGAGTCTGCTCAATTTGCTTAATTCATATCACTGAAGTAATGTAATGCTTGTCCTTCAGTACCTGGCTTGCTTCACTAAACATAAGTTCTCCAAGATTCATCCATATTATCCCATGTGTCAATACTGCATTACTTTTTACAGCTGAGTAATATTCCACAATATGTATATACCACAATTCGTTTATCCATTCATCTGTTGATGAACATTTGGTTTGTTTCCAACTTTGGCACTAGTGAATAATGCCACTCTGAACACTGGTTGCATATATCTGTTTGTGTACCTGCTTTCAGTTCTTCTGGGTATATACCCAGCTGTGGAATTGCTGGATCATATGGCAGTTCTAGAGTTAGCTTCCTGAGGAATGGCCAAACTACCCTCCACAATGTTAGCAACATTCTACATTCCCACAAGCAGTGGATAAGTGTTTCGCATCCTCTCCAACACTTGTAATCCTCTGTTTTTTTTTTTGAATGACTACCAGTCTAATGGGTGTAAGAAGATATCTTATTGTGGTTTTGATTTGCATTTCACTAATAGCTAGTGATGTTGAGCATCTTTTCATGTGCTTTTTAGCCATTTGTATTTCTTCATTACAGATGTGTTTATTCAAATTACTTTTTAAAATGGGCTGATTCTCTTTTTATTTTTCAAGTGTAGGATTTATTTATATATGCTGGATATTAGGCTCCATCCAATATATGTTTACCAAATATTTTCTCCCATTGAGTAGTCTGCCTTTTCACTTTCTTGACAAACTCCTTTGAGGTGCAAAAGTTTTTAATTTTGAGAAAGTCCCATTTATTTGTTTTTTTCTTTCATTGCTTATGCTTTGGGTGTAAAGTTATGTACAGAATATAGGTCATTCCCATATAACCAACTGTACTGGTCTGTGAGGAGTTTAGTGTGGGAAGGATGGGTTGGACTGTCCATGGAACTGGGAGAAAGGCTGGGGGAGGGAGGTGAACTATGGGATTTGCAGGTATGTGATTGAAACTACAATGCTGGGAATGCTCTTTTGGCAAATATGACAAGGGAGGGTTACTGGTTTAAGGTGTTGGATGTGAGCGACATGCAGGACAGGGCACACCTTAAGCAGGCTTCTTGGGAGTGTGTAGTGTTCATCTTGTCATAATGTGTTATATCAATGGGTGGAGACTCACAAAATGAGCAGGAAGTTGTTGGACTCTGATCCCAGGGAGTCCTGCTATGATATCAAATAGAGGGGCAGGAGTCTACTGAAAGCATCAGCAGTGCATAATAGGGGAAGGCAGGTCAGTATGTCAAGCTGTCAATGTTCTTGTAAATAACTATGATCTTGTCTTCAGTGAGTTAATCTTGGTTATCATGGGTCCCAAAGGGAGCAGGAGGAAGAAATAGAATAGATGGAACATGGAACATTTGGGAGGTGATGGAATTGTTCTACATGACCTTGCAAGGATGAAAACAGAAAATGTCAAGCTTCATCAAAGTCTATAAAAATGTATGGTCCAAAATGTAAACCATAAAGTAAATCATTGACCATGGTTAGTACCAATGTTTCAATATTTGTACATCAAAATATGTACGATCTGCATGTAAAATATTATTAATAAGAGAAAATGGAAAAGGGGGAGGATATTGGGTATATGGGAATAACCTATATTCTGTATATAACTTTTCTCTTACCTAAAATTTCTTTAAAAACAAATTGAAAAAAATAAAACACTGGGAGAATAAACTGAAGAAAATGTCACTGAATATTTAAGACAACAGATCTTACAGTGATGAAAGACATAATGTCAATTTTTTAATTTTATATTTTATATTATTTCAAATTTTTTTATTTTTTTGCATTTTATTCATTATTTTTTAAACGATCATTATTATATAATTTTCCTATTAATTGTATGTGGTTATTTTGTTGGCCTCAATTTTGAAGAAATTTTGGATCACAGAAGAGTTACAAATGTGGCAGGAGAGGATCATTGCTGTGGGGTGTCAGAGATGGGGGATGCATGGGAGGAGTTTCACCTAGGACATACCTATAAGGCAAATGAATGTGTTCAAGTGTTCATGAGGCATTGTCACAGTGGGTGGAGATTCACACAATAACCAAAAGAATATCTAATTCCCATCCTGAGGAGGTCTGCCACATACTCTAATGGAATAGCAGGAGTGCCCTGAGTGTACAGGCAGTGACTAGTGGAGAAGGATTGATGATTGACAGGCCCTTGATTGTGATGACTGCACTCATGAAGCTTTACTTTTGAAGTTGAAACTTACCCTAGTATTATAGGGCGCCTAAGAGTTACCTCCTGAGAGCCTCCTTATTGCTCAAATGTGGTCTTTCCTTAAACCAAACTCAGCATATAAATGCATTGCTTTCCCCTCAGCATGGCACATGATTCCTGGGGATAAGCCTCCCTGGCACTAAGGGATTACCACCAATCACCAACTAGTGGTGCAACTGGAAAAAGACTTCGATTGGAAGGGGGAAAGTGTAAGGACAGGTGATTTTATATGGCTAAGAGAATTCAAAATTATGCCCATACACATTTCGGCAGGAACTAATTAACTGTCAAAGTAAATATTTTCTCAAATAGTGAAACTCTTGAGGGTTCTGGAGTTATCCAAACACTATAGGCAGGGTAGACAGCTCAGGAGTTTGGCACACTGCCAGTGGGCCCTACTTTGGAATTTATGCTCCCCAATGTGACAGCATTGGACTCAGTTGTGGTTTCCCTGCACATGGTTCTTCTGCAACTTCTTTTTGAACTTATGGTTGATACTGGAGTTGGTGGATGGGTGTCCAGGAGACTTGAATCTTTGGGCTGTCCATGTGCCAGCTGTGTCCTCGGTTTCAGCAGATTTGTAACACCTATTTTTCAGTTCATTGGATTCACCCAGGACAACTAACAAGGACATGATGATTGACAATGATCATCTCAAGGAACAGAGAGGGTCTGCATCTGCAAGCAAGTTAGTCTCATCCATCTGCCCCATGGGATCAAAGCGCCTCTCAATTAGAGGTGGAGTGGGCATCATCATCCCAGAATCCTCGGGATTGGTGAATGAACACTGGACTAGAGTAGACTTACTGTTATTCTACTATAGACTTATTGTGATCATAACAATGGAAGAACTTTTATCATTGATGTTGAATCAGTGGCCACTGGAGGATCTGAGGGGAAGGAGAGGCAAAAATAGGTGTAATTTAGGGGCATCTTTGGGACTTGGGAATTATCCTGAATGACATCGCAATGACAGGTAGAGACCATTATATATCTTGTCATAAATTACAAAAATGTGTGGGAGAGAATGTAAAGTACAATGTAAACCTATAGTCCATGGTTGGTGGTGGTGCTCCAAGGTGTGTTCATCAATTTGTGGAAAATGTACCACATTAGTGAGGGATATTGTTGGAATGGGAAAGTGTGAGAGGGCTGAGGAGTAAGGCATATCAGAATCCTGTGTTTTTTATGTGCCATTTATGTAACCTAAGTTTCTTTTAAAAATAATAAAAGGTTATATTTAAAAAGTTATTTAGAATGAGAGCACATTAAAAAAATGTGACAGAAAAATATCAATTGATAAGACAAAACGCACATACTCAAAAGTAGATAAAAATGTAGCTATGAACAGTTATTACTCATAAACACATATACACATGATTTAAAAGAACATACAATTATGAGACCTATTTATGATAAACCAGTAAAAATAAATTCCATGCTTGGAAAAATATCAGAAATGAAACAATCTAACACAGAAATATAGTGGTGCTTGAGTATTGTGTGGTTTCATATTTTATATAGCTTCCAGGCATTGTGAAGTTATCATTACACTTTTCAAAATATTTCATCCTCCACATTATTTGTCTCATTCATAAGAAGCATTTAAACTGTACATTAATTATTCTGAAACTTTTCATAAATTAACTTGTAATCAAAATTGTCTTATTGGAAAAACTAACAGCATGTGGTTATTCACCTAGTTTTCCTAAACTCTGATTGCTTTTGACCAATGAATGTGTTAATTATCCTCAATTCTCCACCAATTCTATTTTTTAATTTTTAATTTTTTTTATTATTAAAGAAGCTTTAGATTACAGAAATGTTAAAACAAAATATAGAGGAATCCCATATACTCCACCCCCCCCTCAAACACTTTTCCCCATTAACAACATTTTTCATTAGCGTGGTACATTTGTTTCAACTGATTTTGACACTATTCACCATGGTCTATAGTTTACATTATGGCTTATATTTACACTGCACAATTTACAGGTTGAGCAAAATATATAATGGCCTTATCTATCATTGAAATGTCATGCAGAACAATTGGTGGTAGATTCTTATTTAATTAATTAATTAATTTATTTATTTATTTATTTACATTTATCCATTTTTACCCCCACCCCCATTTTTGCTATTTTTGTGTCCATTCACTTGGCAATTCTCTGTGTCTGTTTCCTGCCCTATCTTCTCATCCTGCTCCTGTCTATCTGGGATTTGATCCTGGGAACCTCCAATGTGGGAGAGAGGTGTCCTACCACCTGTGCCACCTTTTTTCCTGGTTTTTAGTGCCTTTCATCTTGGCTCTCCCTTGTGTCACTCTCCTGTTATGTCATCATCTTGCTGTATGGCTCAGTGGGGCCTGATGGTGTACCTGGGCACAGGGCCTGGTGGCACACCCATGCATGGGCCTGGTGGCCTGCACACCTTCTATATTTTCTTTTTTTAATTTTTACCAGAGTTCTTGGGGCTCGGACCCAGGTCCCTCCGTATGGGAGATGGACGCCCAACCATTTGAGCCACATCTGCCTCCCTGCTATATCTCTTAAGTTTGACCTAAGATAACTAGAGTTACAGTCATTTCCCACACAGGATGGTCATATAATAAAACAGGCTTGGCTTATCACCAGCATTCTAAAAACCAGAACTAGGGAGAAAAAACTAGGTCTGGGGACATATGCATGCTTTCTAATATAGCGAAATTTTAGCCTACCCTAATAATAACAAAGTCAGGACAGTGAGAATATTTGCATTCCCCATCAATTCTTGTAGCAATACATTTTAAATTTATGCAAGGTTGAAAAGATCTCTCTATACAAGTATCTTCTTTTTTTCACTATGGACAGACTACTTAGGCATTTGTTAAGCATATAGAAAGATATCTAATCCAATTTTCTACCATGTCTATTTCCAAATGATAATCATTTTGATAATCATTTACAAAATAGAATACTGTAAAACATTTCTCCATATGAAAAGAAGTCAATTTTAGGTCATTAACAGTATTTCAACTGATAGATGAGGGAAATATGATAAAATCATTTTGTCAGTTCAAAATCTAAAAGACATCCTTAATCTCCTCCAAATGATAGAAGTACATTTCCTCTGGTTCTTCCCCCAACATGCAAGTAACTTATGTAATTAGGCAATAATGTAAATGAGAGCTTCAACTGAAATTAATTTACAAAGAAATATTTTGAGGAATGACAATTCTTACAAAAATTTATTTACTAATAGATTTAAACAAATTACAATCTTTATTCCCAAACTAGTGTGATTATACTGCATCTCCAATGCATTAAGTACAGTCCTTAAATATGACTGAAGCATTTCTAAATAACAGTCATACAAGCCTAGAACATTTGGTAGTTTAGTATAAATAAAGACATAAACTGAAAGACATATAATGTTTCCTAAACTACTTTTTCAAATAAGAAATTAAATTTATAATAATTTCCATCCTAATAAAACCTTTTCTAGTTTATTTCATTATTAATACACACTTTTGGATTGTGGCCCTCCGTATTTCCCTTTTATTAAAGTTTGTTGTCATAAAATTGATTCAGAATGTTAGATCTTACATTTAATATGGCATACATAACATTTATCATAGAGGAAATGCACATTTTACACTATATTTTAAAAGACCTGCATAAAATTCTCACTATGTATTTGGATGGTTGACATATTTACATATTTACAGTCTTGTACTATTCCAAAATAACTGTTGAATATTAAGAGCATGTTGTAAAATGTTAAGTTTAAAATAAGGGGAAATAAAACAAGCACATTTCCCACCACAGTCGGTAATATGAGTGAATCTCCTAGGTTTATGTTCCTCAGGTGGCTGATACACCAAACTGTCAATCCATGATCTTATTTCACTGCCACAATATATTCCCATGCAACTTTGTCCTTGGAATTCTGTAATGATTAAAGTTCAATATAAGACCAAATCAATATCAAATAAATAGCTCCATATTCTTCTGGAAGAAATCATTCAAATAAAATCTGTATAATGTAATAAGTCAAGAAATAGTCCAATTCAAAAATATTAGCATGCAGGAAATTAATATAATTTAATGAATACAATTTATCAAGTAAAACACAAGTATATATTTAAATAGTGTGTCAGAAAAATTTCAGGTTGATATTTTGGCATGTATTATGGAAAACTCTACAAGGGACTACAATTTCTTCTGATTTGATTCATAGAAATCAGAAACCAACCAGCTACTTGGTATCTGAATGATTATTATTATGAAAAAGACTTATTTTCCTCTAGAAGACCATATCTCTAAAACTGAGGAAACAATGTCCTAAAAGATATATTTCCCATTAGATATAGTGATATATATTCCACTTAATTTAAAAATTAATTTCAACTGTGATATATATAGCTCCTACATATATATGTATCTCCTATATAGATATAGATATAGCTACCATATATGCTCCAATGAATTTTTTCTCAAATATTTCATTGAAATGATACTTTAAACAAGGAGTGGGGATGGAACTTCACTATTAAATACAAGAAGAATTCCCTGTGCCTACAGTTGCAAGCAATATTAAGAGAATCAAAATAATTTCATCTTTGAAACTTTAAAAATAAATTTCTTCCTGAACTATATATCAAAGGGCTACATGGGGAGAATGTATTCTTGATAATTCATGAACAATTTTTAAGGCAGGCAAAAAGTAAAAAAAAAATTAAATGATGAAATTGAAATGCATTTTAGGAAATGTTGCTACATTATGATTTCCTTCAATTGTAATTTTTGGCTTCAGAAAATAAACCTTTAATCATTTAATATGAACAATTTCAGGAGAAATTATCATTTAAATGTATTGTCATTTTTGTCCTTTTGTAAGATTTTTAACCTCCCAAATCAAATGGGCTGACTTCCAAATCATGGTGGAAGTAAAGGTCTTGTTTACCAGAGATCATTTAGGAAAATCGGTCTCTAGCCCACAATTAAGAACATGTATATTTGCAGGTGGTGCTGTGATAGACTTGATGTCTGTACTTCCACAGGAATTGACTTCAATATATAGGTTCAAAATATATTTGTTCGAATGAAATATGAAATCCGATAACTGATTTAAACTGATTAGGTTTTTAACAAATACATTTTATTGATACATATTAATAAAGTATAAATCCAATCAATGGTATTTGTTTCTCATAGTTGTGCATTCTCCACTTCAACCATTATTAGGGAATTTTCATTATTCTAATAATACTAATAATAAACAAAAATGCAAACAAAAAATCCTCATTACGACTCAGTCTCTCCCTGCTTCTTCTTCTGTACATAGCTGCTATTCTGTTTCAGTGTCTTTACGTTATTTATAATTATATTTGGAAAAACTGTCTTATATATGAAATATTACCCATTTTCATATTTCCCCTGAGGTTTCTCTATGTTATACATAACAATATTACATTTTTTAGCTTTCCTTATACTAATATGCAAGACCTTAGAATTTCATTTCAACCACTGTCATACCCAAATAATAGCCCTGCTAGTTAGAAAAACCACGATGCACTTTCACCATTTCTACTCATTTTCCAAAGACTTATAACCTTTTTAACAATTCTGCACAGATTGCCCTCAGCTTTCTGTTCTCTACCCTCATTCTATTTTCTATTGATCTTTATTCCAATTATTACTCCATTAGTTTACAAAATATATTTAGTTCATAATAGCACAATCATATTAATCATTTTGTGTTTGGCTTCCTTCACTCAACATCATGTCCACCAGGTTCATCCTTGTTGTCATATGCTTCATGACTACATTTCTTCCTACATTTGAATAATATACCATCGTCTGTTCACAAAACAATTGTTTATCCTTTCATCACTTGATGAACACTTGGATGTTTCCATTTTTTAGAATTGTGAATAATCCCATCGTATGCAGATGTCTGTTCATGTCACTGTTCTCAGATCTTCTGGATATATAACTATTAGTTTTATTGCCAAGGTAAGTCAATATTCAGCATCCTTAGGAATTGCCAAAACAGTACTCCACAGTGGCTGTACCATTCTACGCTCCCACTAACAAGAAATAACTCTCTACATCCTCTCTAACAGTTGTCATTTTCCCACTCTTTAATAGTGGTCATTTTATTAGGTGTTAAATGATATCTCATGTCATTTTTCCCATTTTTTTTGTTATTTATATTTCTTTATTGGAAAATGGTCTATTCAATTCTTTTGTCCATTTTGTAAACAAATTGATTTTAGTGATACACATTAATAAAGCATACAGTTCATCCAAAGTGTACAATCAATGATATTTGCTATGATCACATAGTTGTGTGTTCATCACTTCAATCAATATTAGAGCATTTTCATTATTTCAATAATAATAGTAATAATAAGCAAAAAACAGGCAAGCAAGCAAAAAAATTCATCACCTCTCAATCTCTCTTTGCTTGCCCATTTTTAAATCGGGTCTTCATATTGTTGGGCTGTAGTATCTCTTTACATATCATTGATATCAGATATTTGATTGCCAAATATTTTCTCCCCACGGCAGCTACATTTTCACTGTTTTGACAAAGTAATTTTACGTGCAAAGTATTTAGTTTTGAGGAGGTCCCATTCATCTTTTTTTTTTTCTTTTGTTTCTCCTGCTTGGGTGCAAGGTTTAAGAAACTACCACCTAACACAAGGCCATGAGGATATTTCTCCTATATTTTTTTTAGGAGTTTTATGGTTGTAGTTACTATATTTAGGTTCTTGGTCCATTTTGAGGTAATTTTTATGTAAAGTGTGAGATAGAGGTACTCTTTCATTCTTTTGGATATTAATATCCAGTTCTCCCAGCATCATTTGTTGAATAGACTGTTCTACCCAGCTGGGAGGGCTTGAAAACCTGAGAAATCACTTGACCATAGATGTGATGATCTATTTCCGAGTTCTCAATTTTGTTTCCTTGTTTAATCTGTCTGTCTTTACGCCAGTACCATGCTCTTTTTATACTTAGTATAGCTAAGTAATATGCTTTAAATTAAGAAATGAGAACCCTCCATCTTGGTTCATTTTTAAACATTTTTGGCTATTCAGGGTCCCTTATCCTTCTAAATAAATTGATTATTGGCTTTTCTATTTAAAAAAAAAAAACTGTTGGTATTTTAATTGGCATTGCATTGAATCTATAAATCTGTTTGGGTAGAATTGACATTTTAATGATATTTAGTCTTTCAGGCCATAGACACGCAATGTTCTTCTATTTAATTAAGTTTTCAAAGGTTTTTTTAGCAATGTAATTTAGTTTTCTAAATATAAGTCTTTCATGTCCTTGGTTAAGTTTATTCCTGAATATTTCATTCTTTTAGGTGCTGTTATAAATGGAATTGTTTTTCTCATTTCTTCCTCAGATTGTGCATTGGTAGTATGTAGAAATGGTATTTATTTTTGTGAATCAATCTTGCATCTCACCATATTGCTGAACTTATATATTAGTTCTAGTACTTTAGTAGTGGAATTTTCAGCATTTTCTAGATATATGATCATATCATCAGTGAATAGTACAATTTTAATTTTATTTTTGAATTGTGACTCACTTATTTTGTATGTAGAATTGTATTCAGGACCCATGCTAAAATTAATTATTAGATTAAAGTGTTGGTTCTAATTCTTTGGGATTTCTACAAATAAGTACACCTCACATATGCATGAGGTTAGTTTTACTTATTTCTATTAAATTTGGATGAAATTCTTATTTATGCTGTGCTGTCCTATTGTTGAACTAGATAGTGGATATTCTTGTGTTCCCCAAAATTCAAAGACACATTGTTAAATAGTTTAGCATAAATTACAATAGCTGTAGGTGTTTTTGTAAACTCCCCTGGTCAGATTAAAGTAGTCCCCTCCTACTTCTAGTTTACTAAAATATTTTCATGTAAATAGTACTTAAAGTTTAAAAAATAAATTTACTCTATTCATTGAAATAACCACAAGTTTTTTGTTTCTAATTTACAGTATTCATAAGGTGATTTGTGTTCGTGGAATAAATGAATAAACCAAATTTATATATTTTTCTTTTTATATTTCTGAACTAAATATACCTATATTTTGAGGTGGGTTTCTGTCTCTGACTCATAAGTAATATTCATGTATAATTTTCCATTCTTAAAATGTACTTACAAAATTGTAGTAAAGTTAAAATGTCCTAATGAAATGAGTTGACAATATTTCATTTTTCTGGAAATATTTCCAGATGATTGGTATTATTACATATATTTATATGTATATATAAATATCTAACTATTTAAAGAGTTAATATATAGCATTTTGTAGAGATACATTTTCATTAATATATCTAAACAAATTTTCCCTTTATTAATTTAGTTCACTTTCAATACTAAGGGACTGGTTGCATAGAGTTCAATATACAATAAAATCAGTCTTTTTAAAAATTGTTTCTTCCAACCCTTTTATACACAGAAACCCCCACTTTCCAAAATAAGGCAAATATTCACCTATATTTCTTTCAGATTCAATATTTCTCTTTATATGATTTTAAACAAATCAATTTTATTGATACATATTAATAAAGCATACAGTTTATCCAAAGTACATGCAGTGGTATTTGGTGGAATCACATAGTTGTGTGTTGGTCACTTTTATTATTTTTAAAGCATTTTCATTATTTCAATAATCATAATAAACAAAAAACAAACAAGAAAATCCCCCACATCTCAATCTCTTGGTTTCCTCTGCTGTACATAGCTGGTATTTTTTGCTATTCTTGTAGAATTATTTATTTGTTTATGAAGCAGGTTTACTGAGATGTATACACATACCATATGATCTATCCAAAGTGTATAATCAGTGTCTTTTTTTTCTTAGCTGTTAAAATGTCCTTTTTTTGTAAAATTATAAAATAAATAGAAAAACAGATTGAAAGAAAAAAAGAGAGTGAAATGCCAGGGTAGATATAATCAATTATAAAAATTAGCATAGCAAGAAACATTTATAAAAGTAAATAAGAATTCAAACAGAATATAAATTAATTATAACATAATCTTAATTTTTATATTACAGTTCTAAATATTGGGCATAATAATTGCTAAGAATGAATGAAATTATTGTTTTAGTTACAAAATTTCCTATTTGGGATCTTATTGAAATGAATTAGAGCAGATAACAATTGGACAACTCATAATTTTATGAGGCAGAAAAACTCAAAATCTTGTTCAACAGTAGTCATGCTAAATCATTATTGATCCAGATAGATTATTTTAATTACAGTATGAATAAGAAAGGCTTAAAGAAAAATGAAGTATCCAAAAATATATCTCTTCTCCAACCTTCCTCAATTAAAAGCAAGTGTGTATTCTGTATGAAAAAGAAATATATAATACTGATGATTTATTCTGTTTTGGGTGTTTTGTCTTTTTTTGGATATTGATATTTATAGCCTTCATAATGGTTGAGAAGTTTTTGGTCATTATTCCCTCAAATATTCTCTCTGTCCCTTTGCCATTCTATTCTCCTTCTGGGACATCAATAACGTGAATGTTTGTGCACTTTCCATTGTCATTCAATTCTTGGAGACTCCATTCCATTTTTTCCATCCTCTTCCCTTTCTGTTCTGTCTTTTCCAGTTCAGGGTTCTGTCTTCAAAATCACTAATTCTGTCTTCAAGCAATTCAAATCTGCTCTTATGTGACTCTATCATATCTTCAATCTTACCCACCAAGTCTTTCATTCCCATAAGGTCTGTTACTTTTTTTTGAAAGGCTTTCAAATTGTTTTTTATGCTCTCCCAGTGTCTTCTTGATATCCTTTATTTCTTTAGTCATATTTTCTTTAAATTCTTTGAAGTGAATTAGAAGAGTTGTGTGATTATCACTGACTAATTATCTTAAATCCTGTATCTCTTCAGGATATTTGGTTTGTGATTTTGGCTGGCCCATCTCTTCCTGTTCCCCAATATGACATAATTTTTTGCTGATGCCTAGACATCAGAATATGATGGTGAATTTATTCTGATGTCTAATTTCTCTCTCTTGTTAATTTTTTTTCACAGTCTTCTCTGATATTTGGTCCAACTTTAAAATTGCCCAAATTAAGTTTGCAAAATCTGGCCAGGGACTTACTAGTGGGATGCAAATTTTCTCCATGGGCTTGGATACAGAAAGCACAGAGAATAGCTTTTGTCCATGCAATTTCCAGACTGACTAGCAGATGTTGCTACTCAGCACATCTTTCCACAGAGATGTTTCAGTTTAGGCTTTGCTGTGATCCTGTGTTGAATCTCCAGATTGGAAAGTCACAGTGGGCTCTGATGGCTGAATTCAATGAAGAAAAGCACCCTGACCTCCCCTCCCTTTTCCCTTGAAACAACTGATAGGGAAGAATATGTCTGTTCCCCTTCAGTCAGCTGCAGTGAACCAGGGCTTTTACCTTAGTTCCATTTTGGTCAAGAATTATTTTAAAATAATCACCCTAAAATGAAAATTTAAAGCCTTTAGATATCATTTAACCTCTCAAATTGGCAAATATTTTTCATAAAAATGTTCATTATTAGAGTGCTAGAAATATGAAAAAGTGAGGACTAAATGCCCAACATTATGAGCACGGGTCAATAAATTGCCAAATAACAGAATGTCATACTTCTTTCATAATCAAAATGTCAAAGTCTATTTAGTGACATTGGAAAATGTTCACAATGTAATGTCAAAGGGCAAAAACATGATATGATATTATATTCTCATATAATGTGGTCCACAGACATAATTTAATTATACTGCTGAAAATGAAACAAAATATAAACTATATTTGAATTTAGGTGATTTTATTTGCTTTTTTATGAACTCTTTATATTCTAAATTTTCAAATCCCATATAAGAAAAGACATTCCTATTACAACTCATATAGAGTTAAATTGCAGAACCAGTATACTTTAGGTCATTTAAAAATTCTTTCCCACTGTTTCTTTATTATTAGTCTTCCAATCACTTCTGGTAAAAACACTGCAACATGTCTACCAGATAAAAAATATTTTTTCAGCTTCTGAAAATTGGTAATAATTATCTTGATACAATGATTAAAAAAATAGGCATTACTTCATACCTTACACTGCCAACCATGCCATTCTGCAAGCTCTGTCTCTATTTCAAAGCCACAGCTGCACTATTTTCTATATTCTCTTTCACCAAGCTGTATCACACTCTTATAAAAAGTATTAATGGACAATTGTACAGAAAATAATTAACATAACAGGCCTGAGACTGCCATCTTTAGAAAGTCCTGTTTGCAATTGGCTGGAGTCTAAGAACTTGAATGCTGGAAGTATTCCTACTCCACCATTCCCTAGCTGATACGAGTGGTTCACTGTACCTAAACCATTTGTACAAATAATGGGGTGTTTGTTGCACACCATCTTGCCTTCTGGGAATCTGGAATTTTGAGAATGCTGGGCAGAGAATGCCTACCTGACCATCCCTCAGTACAATCTCTGGGCACTAAGTCTCTAATGAACTTTCCTGGTAGACATTGCTCAACACATGTTGTCACAGCTTGCTGCTGAAAGAATTAATTGTGTCCTGTGTGAGTCCACTGGGAGATGACTCTGGAATCTAGTGTCTAGTTTCCTGCAGATTTCACCCCATGTGGCTTTTCCCTTTGATGATTTTGCATGGTATCACTTTGCTGCAATAAATCATGGCTGTGAGTATTGTGAAAAATTTGATTTTTACCCACAATAGAAAATAAAAAAATAAAACAACTCATCCTCATATTGTGAAACATTTTGCCTCCCCCCAATACCTGGCAAATAAATTTGCATTAATCAATTTATTTATACTCATGTATTCCTATAATACACATGGTCTTATTGCCTTTATTTTGTAGGTGAAGTACCAGAGGAAAGAAAATTTAATCAACAAATCTTAAGTCACTAGTATCTGGTGAAGCCAGGAAGGAAATACATTCATTCTAGATTCAAGGCAGCATCTATTGAATTCTGTTTGGGATTTCACCACAGTAGTTTTCCAGTTCTCAAATGGAATTAGCTGGGGCTGGTAAATGAATGCTCATGAGACTGATAATTTTCTTGGCTTGTTTCCATGATAACAGACTTGCTTAATTTGGGAATTTGAAGAATAATGGGATAATTTTGTTTTGTCCACCTAAGGGAACAGAGAGCCAGACAAGGGACATGTACTCTGAGGATAGTACAGGTAAAAATTGTAAATTGGTCCAAATATCTGTAGTAGAGAATTTTGTGTTGCATTTAACCACCCTGTATGGTCCTGACAGAAAAGGAAAATGGATATCTCTGGATAAATTTTTGTGAAACTCTTCCTTTTATATAAATAAAGTTGTAGTTATATGCTGAGGAAATTTTGAAAGGTATGTTAGTCTATATCTAATATTTCTGGGAAGAAAATATGATTTACATTTAATTTAAAAAATCAGTTGATTAATAGGCATGATGATAATGTGAGTAGTTGATTCATTCAATATTATAAGCATTTCCAACATAGCTAAAATTAATTTTACATAATAATGAATTCTAATCTCTGAGATAGAAATTAGATGAAAGGAAACTGAGAAGCTCTTAAGTAACAGTGTTTTTCTATTTACTAATTGTGTTTATTGCCCCTTTGGGCTAAGTACTTTTATTTCTCCTTCTCTTTGAGTTCTCCTGGAGGAAGCTCAGGTGAAGAACAACACTCTGGCCAAATTACATCACTAATAGCAATTTCTGCTTGTTTGCTTTTTCCCATTGTTTTGTACTTTGTCATATCATCAACAGCCTTTTCTGTACGTGGAGACAAATTACTGAATTTCACTTAGGCATTTTGTTAGATTCTGGGCTTCTGTCCTTAAATGATCTTATGTTTTCAGATATCACATTACAAAAAAAGTAAAGACAAATTTACCCATCAATATTTCAAAATAAAGGACTCATAAATAAGATTTCTGTTTAAAAGGACAAATTAGGGAACATTATAAGCAAAGAAAGAGGCAACCTGGTAACTTTTCCATGTGATATTGTTACTGTTCTTTAACTGATATCAAAATATGCAAAATAACTTGATCACTCTGAAAATCAAATTGCATTTTGAAAACATCCTTGTTTAAATATGTTATGAATGTACAATAGCAAATGTAAAACAACTAATATATTTCATATATGTGTATAGAAGATTACTTATTACTGCTATCTCATTTACAAAGTCTCTAAATCTTGCAAATTATAGCTAATTAAAATGATACAATGTCTTTATGTAACTGAGTTGCATATACCTAGATATAGATACAGATAGATATAGATAGATATAGATATAGATAGATTTAGATTTAGATATAGATTTAGATTTGAATATAGATAGAGACTAAGAAATAGACATAGAGATAGTCATAGACATTGCAAGTAAATTAATAGAAAAATATATACAGATAGAGCAAATTATAGAGAGAGAGATATGTGAAGAGAGATTATATGAACAAACTTTTTGCTTTTTAAACAAATTTTACTTAATAACATTTTCCAAATTTCAAGGGGTCTAAATATAATTCCTTCAACTATAGAAAATGTACTATTTTGGTAATTTCTCCTAAAACTTAAAAATCAACATGCAGGGACATTGTACTAGTTATGAGAACATTAGTGTGTTAGAGAAATAATTGAAATGAAATGAAAACATCTAATATATGATGGTACAACTAGGGAAGAGATTGAAGTTGGCACATTGTAAAATGAGGATAGGGCAAAATTCTGGTGGGATTAAAGATTTTGTCTGATCTCTTTAAGATACTGAGTTTGGAGGGGAAAAATGCAAAGAGGGACAAACTATACCACTGGAAAGGACTTTGTTTTCCTAGGGCTTTTTCATGACATTCAATCTCCCAATTTTCTCTTCTCTCTCATCTTCTTGGTGTTTCTTGTGGCTTTGTTGGTAATGTTATGACGATTATTCCTATTTGATTGGACTCTTGACTCCATACTCCTATGTACTTCCTTCTCAGCCAACTTTCCATCATGGACTTCTTGTATAGATCCACAACTGTCCCCAAGATAGCCACTGATTTCCTGTCTGGGAAAAATACCATTTCATTTTTTAACTGTGGAATTCAGCTCTTCCTCTTCAGAATACTTATTGCACCAGAATGTCTTCTCCTGGAAGTTATGGGTTATGACCATCCTCTCCATTACTCAGTTCTCATATGGCCTATATTCTGTGCTTTCATGGTGGCTGGTACCTGGCTGGGTTCTCTGCTCAATGCTTTCATTCAAGTCATATATATTCTGAATCTCCCTTACTGCACCTCCAGGCAAATCCATCATTTCTTTTGTGAGATCCCAGCTCTCCTGAAACATGTTTGTGCTGATACAACTCTTTGTTAAAATGCAATTTTTATTAGTAATATTGTGTTCCTTCTCATTCCAATATCAGCCATCATGGCCTCATATGGGCAGATACTCTACAGTTTTGAGATTAGGATCGAACACAGGGATGAGAAAGGCTTTGGCAACCTGTTCTTCCCACATGATTGTGGTGTCTCCTATGGAAAAGCCATCATTATGTACATTCTGTGCAAATCTTTTCATATCACTAAGCTGGATGAAGTAATATCTGTCTTCAACACTATTGTCACTCCCATGCTCAATCCTCTCATCTACAGTCTTAGAAACAAAGATGTGGCTGGAGACCTCAGGAAAGTTCTGGGAAGGGAAAACTCTTTAAAAAATATCTGCTGAGCATAAGGCACGAGAGGATGGACTTCATATAGAGAATGACATTATTATTATAACAAATATAGACAAGACAAAACAACAAAATTCCTACTTTTCTGTAGAAAGCACATGGACAAATCGGCTTTTGGTAAAATGACATGGATCATGAAAAAAATGGCTTTAATCATATTATTTTTCTTAATATATATTTCCCAATTAAATGCTAGGAGTAGGGAAGCGGCTGTGGCTCAATCAGTAGGGCTCCCGTTTACCATATGAGAGGCCCCGGGTTCGGTTCCCGGGGCCTCCTGGTGAAGGCAAGCCCGCCCGCACGGCGTGGTTAGCTGACCCAGCAAGCACAAGCAGCAAGGGGGGGGATAAATGAATAAATAAATAAAATCTTTAAAAAAAAATAAAAATAAAAAATAAATGCTGGGAGTAGTGTACAAATGTTGTAACACAAGAGATTTATGCTTATAATATGCATATATATAAGACTAATTGTATGCAACACAGTTATCAACAGAACTTAAGATATTTTCAATTTTTAATTGATTTTGTAAGTGTAAAAGGAATCTTAGAACTGTAATAGATATTTAATTTTTAGATACATATCAGTAAAATTTTGTGTGTGCCTTATAACTTACTTCTTTTGGATCCTGTCATAATGACTTTTAGCCATGTAATATTTCTGGCTTACATATTTCCATGTATATTGTAATGATTAATTTTCATTTAATATTAATGAAAAAATCACCAATTCATTTTCTCTCATAAATTAATATTATCATCTTTGAGATAACTGAATTTTCAACTTTCATTTTTGAATTTTGTTAGTATATCTCATCACTCCACATTTTTAAAATTTATAATTCCATAATTTCTTGGCAGTGGTGAGTCATTTCTTTTTTTTTTTTTTTACCGGGAGGTCCCAGGGATCGAACCCAGTTCCTCCATATGGGAGATGGACGCCCAACCATTTGAGCCACATCCATCCCCCCATTTCTTTTTATATTTAATTCAATTTCAAAGTTCAGCAAGCTATATATATGTGACTTTATGTCAAAAATCTATCTACTAAGTTTCTCCTCCCCATAATGGCTCTCTCATCTCTTTGCTCATTGTTTTATTTAGATTGTTGTCTGCTTGTTGTTTGCTTATTCTCTGCTCATTGTTTTTGCTCAATGTCTGCTCATTGTTCTTTCTCCATATCTGTTTATTGTCTCCTTGTTGTTTTTTTCTCTTCTTTAGGAGGCATTGAGTACGAAACCCAGGACCTACAGTGTGGGAGGCCAGTACTCAATCTTTTGAGCCAAATCCACTATCCACCATCTATTTAATTTTGCAGCATGTATTTAATAATCAATAAGTTGCATTTATTTTCAAAAGATTATTTGGTTGGACAGAACTGGCACACAAGAGCAATAACAATAGCAATTATAGAAATGCTGCTCAGCAATACTAATTCTTGTTTATAAATTTTATAATATTTTGTTAATATTTCTTATTGCTTATATCTGTTATTATGTTTTTAAAAACACATCCTATGGCTTGTTAATTGCAGGATAATTATCCCTATGGAAAATTTCTGGAGCAATGATCCTTCAATGCATAACACTGATAGAAGTTGTTTAATAAATATGAGCTAAAATAAAATAAAATCTACATAATAATTTTACCTGGAAAAAGTATTTCTTTGCATCATACAACCATCATTTCAGCTTAAGTAATAATTTTACTTTATTCACAATCTCAAGACAGCTAATATCTTTAAATTGTTATATAATTATATTTGCAACAGCTAAATATTACATTACCTGATGTGGAATAAATAACCCAATTCTTCTTTCTGAATTGCCACAGACAATCTTTAACCCACTCTTCAGAATAGGTTAAGTGCAGTGAAAGGGACTAATAGGGTATTTGAAAATATTACCTCTTGTTTCTGTATATCTGCTAACTCTACTTCACCTTATGTAGATAATAATGCCTCTCCTCTCTTTTCAGCATATGGATTTTTACTAAACTGTCAATAACACAATCCTAACCCATGGTGAAATGCATAAATATATTATCCAGGACCGGCAAAGCCTTTTTTCCTTCTGCTTAGCCATAATTACTGATGTAGGAATTAAATATATATTGAAGTCAGGATGAACTGTTCCCTTTCCTGGGATTTTTATATATTTTGAACTATTTAATAAATTAGTGAACCAAATTTCTCTTCCAAGGAAAGTCTTCAACTTGTAAAAAATTGTGGGTATCCTTCAAGTTGTTTGAAAACCAGCTAAACCAATATTGAAAATTGGCAGTCATCACATGCTAATATAAAGTTCCAATAGATTCAACTTTAGAGCTTGCAAAAATGGGCCTACATTTACCTCTGGAACAATCAGATGGCAATGGGAAGACCCTGTGTCTCACCTAGGAGAGGATTCCAACTATTTACCACCTTCCTGTTTTTAGCCAGGACTCTGTGGGCACTCAGGTTGCAGAGTCTTTTATAATTATAGCTTCTCTATTTTTTGTGGAATAATTCATGAAGTTTAACTGCCAAGTCTTAAAATATACATTATTATAATTTTGATACCTCATATACATTGAATTTTGTCCCTCAATAAGACACATTTAAGTATTAAAATGCAGTCTCATGAATGTGATCCTATTTAAGACTACAATCTTTGAAGATGTCATGAGACCATACTGGAATGGATCGGAAAGATGAGTGAGATCCTTATTAGGAGATTAAATTTGGACAAAGAGAGAGAGAAGTAGAACCAGCTTCATATCAGAACAGAGATTGAGTTGTTTTATGAATTGCCATTGCTGCAAATCTCTGGATTACAGCCAATGCATAGCTTTGATAAGATCTTGATAAGGAGTTCTATTGTCCAGATCTTTGCATTAAGACATCCAATAAATTTCTGGTATTTTAAGGAGGGTGGGAATTTGTGAGAACAGCTTTGGAAACTAAAAAAAGAAAACCCAAGAAAACAAAAAAACACCTACTTTGAGAATCCACAATAGTTCACATGTATTCATCTCTCATCCAGCAATATACAAGAAGATTCATTAAACTCCTTGCATTGTTAACATTTAAATTTTCTTAAATTTAAAATATACTTAAATTTGCATGTTATCAAGATGATAAACTTCTTAAATGCATAATTCCACATTTTAAAATTGCTTTTTAAAAATACTTTGCTATTCTTTATGTGTATTAATGTTATTTTAGACAAGTAAGGCTTTTTTAAAGTCTCTTACATAGATAGTAGGCCAACAAAAATTAATATTGTAGTTAATGCTAAGAATGTTATATATCAATCAGAGCAAACAAACATTACCTCAAAAGACATAGGATACTCTGTGTGGCAGTTTGATATAGTTATGAATTCCAAAAATAGATATCAGATTATTTTTGTAAACTGGTCTATTTCTCTGGGTGTTATTAAATTATGATTAGGGCTTTGATTGGGCCATGTCAGTAAGGCATTGATACCCGTCTCTTGGTGGGTGGGGAATCAAAGATAAAAGACATGGCAAAGGACAGAGTTGGAGTGTTTTGAGTTGGAGTTTTGATGCTGAATTTTAATGCTGGAACCCAGGGAGGTAAGCACATAGAGGAGGTTGGTCATGAGGAAGGAGAGAAGGCTCCAGGAAAAGAGAGAAGCTGTTCAACTGATAGTCTTCAGCTGGACTTGTAGAGGAAAGTAAAGCCTGAGCCTGAAGAGAGACAGGCCCAGAAAAGAGAGGAACCCAAGAAGCCTGAACCCTGGCAGATATTGGCAGACATCTTGCTCCAAAGTAAGCATACAGAGGAGCTTGGTCATGAGGAAGGAGAGAAGGCCCCAGTAAAAGAGATGAGCTGTTTGCCTGACAGTTCACACCTGGTCTTGTGGAGAGAGGCAAAGGCTAGAGAGCCTCATAGTCTACAGCTGACATTTGAAGGAAACAGAGGAGCTGAGTCTAGAGAGAAACAGAATCCCAGGAAGAGAGGAACCCACGAAGCCTGAAACCAGGGAAATGTCGGCAGCTGTCTTGCTCCAACACGTGGTAACAGACTTTGGTGAAGGAAGAAACTTCTGCTTTATGGCCTGGTAACTGTAAGTGTCTACCCTGAATAAATACATTTTATAAAAACCAACCAATTTTTGGTACTTTGCATCAGCACCCCTTTGGCTGACTAATACACTCTGCATAAATTTTAAATATAAAGCAAAGGAGATAATACTAAATCCCAATCAGTGATGTGATGAATTTCATCTTTTAGCTTACAATTAGCCTGCTAGGTGAAAACAGAAATGTATATTTATATGTAGTACAGCTTAAGAGTCACTTAAGTGACTTACTATTAACAGGCACTTACTATTGTTAAACTGTAACTGTTTAATCACACTCCTGAATCATTTCAGGTAAGTTAACATGTCTACAATATTTCTTCAAGTCAATTTCTATTCAGTGAAAAGCATTTTATTCTGTTTAGATTCAAAAAACTTATTTTTAATTAGTTTGCATGAGGATCACCATTCTTTTCCCCTATGTTGAAAGATGATACATCTGCCTCTTACTTATTTTTGTTTGAGAAAAGGCTTTCAAACAAGGAATATTTTGGCAGTGTCCCATTCATTTTTATTATTGCTGTGAATTAATAATACATACATTATATATGTAACCATACTATTAAAATTTAGTAATCATTTTTTAGAGAATTTTAAAAGAGACTTTTAAACATTTTTTAGGAGATGAAATTTTTGGTTTGTTAAAATGCTATTATAGAATATTTGGCCTTCATTATGATTATTTGTACATTTCATTATAACATAGATAAAGACTGTTAGCTATAATTATTTATTGATGTATATATGGAAAGAGTAAATATGCAATTTTTAAAAATATTTCTGAGATGTCATGATAAAAAATACATTTCTCAGGCTTCCAGTTTCTGGACCAGCACATAAACATCTTGGAAATCATTATTTCCATCCCTAAAACAACAAAATGATCAATAATCTGAAAAACAACTCTTCATATATCTCTTAGAGAATTGAGGTCACAGTGCAAGCAATAGCCCTGAAAATACATTGAAACAGTTCATGTGAATCACTGCTAACCTTGAGAAACAGAAACAGAATATCTCTGATGGAGCCAGTACAAGTAGGGATGCTTGAACTCCAGTTGAACTGTAGGAACGCTTTGGTTAAATTATCTTTGAAACAGTTTAAACCTGCTTTGCTGCACAAGCAAAATAGTGCTGCACGGGAAAAAGCTGCTGTTAGTTCCTGCTGAGAACAATAAGAACTTTCTTACTTTACAGTGTTACTTAGTTAGAGCTTTCTGCCTCTCCATTATCTCCTGCACAACCCAAAACTTGAGTCCTTATACGTACAGCATGTCCTTGGGCACACCTCCTGATATAGCTGGGGTATATACATTGAAGGAGATCCAATAAATGGGGCCTCCCTCTGCAAAGAATACTAAGCTTTAGTGTTTTCATTTCATTCTCATGGCATTGAACAATTTGTGGCTGCTCAGTGTGGATATTTTTGAGATTCAAAGATACCAGAAGACCCAGATATGAAGAGAAGGGACCATGCTTTTCTGAGATTTATTTCCAACAATCACATTATTTTCCTATTTTGGAGACTAGAGATAATTCTGCCTTGTACCTCCAGTAGGGAGAGGGAAAAGTAAATATTTTGGAATATGCAGATTCATTTGTTTTCCTTAAAAAGTACTATCCTCAAAAGTAACTATTTTATCAGCTCTGCTACTATAAAACTGGATTACAAGATAAATAAATGTAAGGCTCAGACCTTATTTAAGAAGTCTCTAGGAAAATCCAAAGAAAATTTGGAAGCCAAAACCAAGAAAACCAAGCCAATGGAAGTGCCAGTGGAACAACCAGTTAGTGGAATAACCTGTAGAAATTCTAGCCTCTAATACTTTACAGCTACAGCAATCTGTAATCCCTGCTGAACACCTAGCTATACAAACATATAGCTATATGAGTATATGAGTTAAACTATATACATTCCAGGGAAGCTATTCTTAATTTTATTCCAATTCTGTGGGTGAGAACCCACTCTAAATAGGACCTTACAATGATGTTATTTTTAGTTATGGAGTGACAAAACTGAATGAAGTTGAGCATTAATACAAATCTCACAGGATTTATGAAGAGAAAGTCATGTGGTAGAGCCCTAAACTGGAAGTTAACAGAATGCAGAAGGGAAAGGACAAGACATCATAATATAAAAGGAAAGACAAGGATCCCAAGGGTTGTCTGACAGACAGAACACTGTGGACCCCAAGAGAAAGCTAGACTGCTAGACTTGTAAGTCATGAACCAATAAATTCCTATTAAGTCATCACATTGTGAGGTATTTGCCATGATAGCAAGAAATCTAAGAAAGCTTTTAGTATTGGAAAATGAAGTACGGTTCTTACAAACACCTACAAATGTGGAAGTTGCTTTAGGATTGGGGAATGGGTAAAGCCTAAAAGAATATGAAGTGCTTGAAAGAAAAAGCCTACATTGCATTGCAGAAACTGTTGGTAGAATTATGGAAATTAAAGGTAAATTTTATGACATTTTAAAAGGAAATGATGAATGTGTTATTGGAAACTAGAAGGAATAAAAACCATGTTATGAAGTAGCTAACTAATTGGTGAAATTGTGTCTGAATGTTGGATTGAAATTTAGCTGATGATATTTCTAAGCTAAGTGTGAAAATTTCTGTCTGATTTCTCATTACAGAATATAGAAAAATATTGGAGGGATATGGAAAACTACTAAGCACAAAGAAAGCAGAAATTGTTGATTAAAAAAAAAATAAAGCCTCAGCCTACCCAGATACTGAACTATGAGAGTAGGGCCAGAAATTTCTATCAGGAGCATCCCTGATCTTTTAGGAAGTGACTTACCAGAGAATAGGGTAGATGTCAGGGTATATCAGAATAAACCCCTTTTAAAGAAGATGTGGCTGAACATGGAAGACCGAATTTAAAATGCAATTTTGTGGGAGAGAGTGTAAACTACAATGTGAACTGTAGTCCATTCTCAATGGCAATGCCCCAGGATGCATTTATCAATTGCAATGAAGGTGTCACACTAATGGAGGAGGTTGTTCATGTGGGAGGGTGGGAGATGTAGAGAGTGGACCATCTGGGAAACTATATTTTATTTCGTAACATTTCTGAAATCTAAGTATCTTTTAAAAATACATTTTAAAAAATATTAAATAAGTACATAAAATGCAGGAATGTAAGAACTTGTGGAAAGTCCTTTTATCTGACATGTTGATGACTTTTTGGACCACTTTGACACACAAAGCAAACAAGGTTTTTGCAAAATTGGTATTAATAGATGCACTACCTACCTGGCCTGAAAGGAACAGAGAAGGGACAAATTGAAGGTAGATAGATCAAGGGCAGAAATATTGATACAGAAGTCTGGACACAAAAGTACCTCTCCTGAACAAGTGAGCATACTTGCCCATGTGTGTGGAAATGGCAGGACTACCTTTGTGCTTGAAGGGGACAGGCCATCTACCCCTGTAATTGGGGGGGTAGGGGCTTGACCCCTGCTATATAGGGAGAATGCACGCACCCCAATATTCCAATATGATGGGAACTATATATCTACATTCAGGCAGAGTGTGGCTGCCATTCTGATGATCGGAGTGGGTCGGACCTCTACTCTTTTGTTCTGTGAGAGTATAGACAATGCACAAGTGCTTGGAAAGCATACGGTGGCTCCTCCATGAGGCCAGAGGACAAAGCATTGATACACAGATACCTCTAGATCTTACAATCAAATGAAGTTTGTTCTGCTGAGTTTCAGACATGCTTGGGACAAATGACCCTTGTTTTCCTCCTGATATCTCTATTTTGATATGGGAATGTTTAGCCTATGCCTGTCTCTTCATTGTACTTTGGAATAAAATAGCTTGCTTTCTAGATTCCGAGGTCTCAGACTGAGAAGAAATTTTCCCCAGGATGAAGCACACCTGTAACCGATTTTAATTAGACTTTGGATTCCAAGTTTTTACTTAAATGAATTAATGCTTTGGAGAGGTGATAGAATGAATGTGTTTTGCATTTGGGATCTAGAGCATTCTGGGGGCCAGAGGATCACCTGTGGTAGTATGAATTATGGTCACTAGGAAAAACAAAGTAAAACAAAACAAACAAAGCCAGAGAAACATGTTCTTTTTTTTTTTTTTTTTTTTTTATTTTTTATTTTTATTTTTTTATTATGGGTAGAAATCAAAATTCTCACAATACATACAAACATTTGTAAAATGATATATAAATATATATGCATATATGTGTATTTGCTTACAAAAATGTTATTTTTTATATATATATATACATATATTTTAAGAGGTGCTTAGATTACCTAAAATATTATACGGAACCCACTCGGATTCCCATGTTGCCCACCTCCCACACCTCCCACCACATCCAACACAAACATCTCCCATAGTGTGGCCCACCAACCTCAATGAACTTACACCTCCTGGAGCCTTGCCACCAACCATAGACCACGGTTCACACTGTAGACCACACTCTCTCCCACTCAGTTCTGAGTGGTGTGTGCTGATTTAAAATGGCCTAATCCATTATACTGGGTGTGTAACTAAGACCTGTTCCAAATCTAACTTTCAGTTAAGTTTTGGTCCATATGAATGAGGTTTCAAATACAAAAAGTCACTTTGGTGAATGAGGTTGGAAGTCAACAAGTCCTGAATGAGAAGAGAGGACATTTCCAAGTGATGGTAAAGCCGAGGTACCCAAGTATTCCTCGTCAGCCAAAATATTACCAACCCAGACAGTACACGAGCTTTCTAGTCCCTGAAACCATGAACCAATAAATTCCTGTTGTTAAGATGATGTGGTAATTGTCATAGCAGCCAGGAAACTAAGACAACACCTCTTGCCTATTTACTTCAATGACTTTTATTAGATAGATCATGTTTGGCATTAAATAAAAATAAAAATTTGAAAGACCTTCCAGAAAGCAGAAAACACAGTTTACAAATATAGAGTAAGGAGCAGAACCAGAATCAACATGACAGATATGTTAGCATTATCAGATCAGGAATTTAAATAGCTATGATTAATATGCTATGAGTTCTTGTGAAAAAAGCAAGCAATATACAGGAACACATAGGTATTGAAAAATGAGGGAAGTATATTCTAAACATATATCCCGTGTTATTTTATGCAAACTATATTTTCTTTTTTTGAACATTAGTTCAACTTCAAAAAATAAAACAGACAAACGTCAGCTTAACAAATTATGAAAGAATTATTTTATAAAATCCTGTTAAGACACAAATCTCTTATTTAATCCAAAAAACTTCAATTGTTTCTCCAAAATGTTTGAATATAAAAATGTAATAATATTGACCAGCCTCACACTTTTGAATAGTTCTTCTTAATTAAATCCCTCCCCTTATCCATAGACATAATGGCCATCTGAATTTAAGTGAATTGTATTTGCTGTTTTGGGGGAGGTGCTATCTTTCTTTTATTAATTTCATTTACTCACAATCCATATCCAACCAATGTACATTAACTCTTCCCATAAACCCCAAACCATGGTAACATTTAAATATTTTCTGTATCTATGCATTTCTTTCTATACATGCCTTATATAGATATCATATAATCTTGGTCCTTATATGTAATGCTTATTTCATAATCACAATGATTTCAAGGTTCTTCCAATTTATAGCATATCTCAGGCCTTCATTCCTATTTTCTTATCTATTCATTTGTTGACTCATATTGTGCCATTTTTTGTGTATACTGTATTTTATCTAGTGTGGAAGTTAAGATTATTTTATGAATCTGAAAAGGAGAAACACTATGATTGTAAACTAATCTATTCCTCTGAGTGTGATACCTTTAATTGCATTAAATTCAGCTAAGGGCCTTTGATTACATTACGTGTTAAGACTGCATCATAGTTTTATATTGGACTCTGTCGATGATGCGGGATGCAGGTTGATTTCCCATATCCTTGCTGGATCTTATATATACAGATATTGACTCAGACAAAGGAAGAGAGAACTCTACCATTTTTATCTTTCCATGTGATGAGGTCAAACAGCTGAGGCCCCAGGGAGAGATGATGCATGTGCCTGAGAGCTTAGAACTGAACTTGAAGATAGCGGAACAGTTAAGACTGATATAAAAGACTTAATTCTTTCACCATAGAATACGCTGTTAGCTGTGGGTTTTCCAGAAATGTCCTCTATTATGTTGAAAATGTTATCTTCTATTGCTAGTGCACTTGGATTATTCCATAATATAGGCCCTTTGTTAGAGTTCAAGAGAAGTCTTTATAATTTAAAAATAATGATATAGTGCAAAGTAACCTCTTTGATCACAATGGAATAAAGCTAGAAATCATTGATTTAAAAAAACCTGAAATTTTGCAAACCTTGGTAATTCAAATGTCATATCTTTACCATGTTGAGAAGGAATTAATTACAAGGGGGAGTAGAAAATACATAGGGATGAATGAAAATGAAGGTATAGCATGCCAAAATTTAGCAGATGTTGCAGGGCAGTGTGAGAGGGAAAGGTATGGCCATGAATGCCTACATTGAAAAGCAAAAAAATATGAAAATCATTACCAAATTCACATCTTGGTGAACTAGATAAAGATGAGCAAAGTAAACCCAAAGACAGCAGAGTGAAGGAAAGAAGATTAGAGAAAAATGAAATAAAGTATAAAAAATCATTCTGGGAATCAATGAAACAGAATTTGATTCCTTGGAATGGATCAATAAAAATGAAAAATCCTTAGCTAGTTTGACAAAGAAAATAAAAGATCCAAATTAAAAAAAAACAAATAAATATGGTGATATTACTACTGACCTTATAAAAATAAAAAGTATTATAAGAGAGTATTGACATTGTTTTACCAACAAATTAGAATATCCAGATGAAATGGAAATATTTTTACAAAAAAAATCACTTATTTGACTCAAGTAGAAATAGAAAACCTCAAAAACTCTGTAACAAATACAGAGATTGAACCAATAAAAAAAAAACTTCAAACTAGGAAAAGTCCAGGGCCAGATTTCACTGGTGCATTAGCACCCATCTTTTTCAAGTGGCATTATTCACAAATGCCAAATGATGGAAGTAACCCATGAATCATTCAACCAATGAATGGGTAAATAAAAGTTGACACATACATAGGAGAGAATATTATTCATCAGTAAAAGGGAATGAAATCCTGATGTATGTGACAACATAGATGAACCTTGAAGACATCATGTTAAGAGAAATAAGTCAGGCACAAAAGCACACATTTTGTGTAATCTCAGTGATTTGAAATAATTAGTATATGTAAAAATATAATTATAACCTAATATATAAGTTAGCAGAAGATAGGGTAAGGGTAGAGAATGGGAATTCAAGGCTTAAAATGTATAGCGTTCCTATTTGGAATGATGGAAATGTTTTGGTAATGGATAATGGTGATAGTAACACAAAATTGTGAACATAATTAATAGCACTGAAATATAGTTGTGAATATGATTAAAAGGGGACATATTAGAGGTATACATGTTAAGTTCACTACACACTGTACTCTAAGTTAATCCACGAACATAGCTAATAGAACAGTTATAGCAATGTACTATCATTATTTGTAACATGTAATCCACACTAATGCAAGAGGTTATTTATAAAGTGGTGTATGAGAATTCTGTGCTTTATGCATTATTTTACTTTAAACCCACAACTTTTTAAATTAAAATATAAATTAAATACATATGTCAAAACTATTTTCTAAATTGCTTGTATTAATTAAACACCTTCTAGTATATGAGTTTCATTTATCACAACCTTAAATAATGTGTTCTTTCATATTTTAAACATTCTGCAGGTTTTATGAGTGTATATTTATCTGTGCTTGTAACTCTACTTTTTATGTCTTTGACCAATAATGTGGTTTTCCAAATATTCATATTTTACCCATTTGTGTTTCATTTCAGTAGCTGTATTAAATTATATCGATTTTAATTTTTTACCTAAGGCAGAGAAGTTGTGGATCCCAGACTTATTTTTTGCCTTTGCTTATTGTAGATTGAGAGTACCAAGCTGGGAGAAGCAAGCTGAGAAGACAAGATCCTATCACTACTACACAGCAACCATTTCACAGAGCAGTGACGTCACTCTGAACTAAGTTAGTTGCCAATGTATGCCTGACTGTATTCATGGGTCATACACATAATCTTCTTATGTAACAACAGTTCAGACAAATCTACACATGGTGCATAATTCTCTCCTCCCAGGAGCTCAAGGAAGGCCCCAGATTGAGCTATCTCTGGCCCTAATCTAAAACTTCTTTAAAAATAAAAAAGAAGATGATGATGCTATCTGGTTTGGGAGAGAACTTTACAAATCATCATTTATGATTTCTTCTTTGCTTAATAGTTCAGGCCTCAATTTATTCCTTTCCTCCCTCATTTGACTATAAGTCAAAGGAAAAACAGGCCATGCCCTCAGACTTAGCTTGAACTTATCCACAGTTAAATATCCAAGTTTATCAACTGTAAATTCTGCCTTCCACATGAAAGCAGAATGAAATTTTGCAAAATTATCTGCCATTTTATAATAAATACCATCTTCCCTCCATTTTCCCCAATAACACATTCCTCCTATGGCCTCAAGAGAAGTACCTGAATGTCCCTATTTCTGCCAACCCCCTTTTAAGATGATATATGTATTCTGTAAGATTACAGAAGGCATCGCTACAGCTTTATTTTTTTTCTCAGCCTTCATAAGACATGCCTTTAATCACCATATTTCCACTGACAGTCTCTTCAAAGAAATCTACCCTTTTCCTATCAAGTACCTCCAAAATCTTCCATCTTCTAATCATTATCCAAGTCCACAGCCACTTTACATATCAGGTATCTAAAAGCAGTACCTCATTCTGATGCCAAAAACTGTCATAAATTGTGAGATTTTCTACAGAAATTTCCATAAAGTGTGCATATATAAATATCAAAAGTTATTGACACCTAGCTTTAGAGGCCGGAAATTACTATTCAAGGTTTTAGCAAGATCATGCCTTTTCTTTGAGTCTGTAGCATCTGTGGTTGGCTTGCCACCCTGTTTAGGGTTCCTTGGCTTGTCTCTGCTTTCTGTCAAATGGGAAATCCTCTCCTTGTGCCTGCAAAATGAATGCTGCTGAATCTCTGCTACAAGGTCTCCAGTAATATGGATCAAAACAAACCTTTGCTCTGTTGGCCACACCTAAATAAAAACTTCAAAGATCCTATTTACAAATGTGTCCACACCATGATTTACTTTAACATAATCAAAGACACATTTTACAAATGTGTTCATATTCACAAGAATTCAGATTAAGTTTAATAATATTTTTTATTGTTTCATATGTCTTAATCTACCACAGCTCTCAGTTAAAATGTTCAAGATAGACTAAAATATAAGGAAAAATTTCTGCCAAAACAAGCATCAGAATAAAAATCAGATATGAGATAGATATTGTAATTATCACAGTAATTTTAAAGTAATTATTTTAAACATATCCAACATATGAGAACAAATGATTAATATAAGAATAGTTATGGAAATTCTCAGAAAGAATTAAGGAAATGTTATTAATAAAAGCACTGTAAAAGAAATGAAGAATGTCTTTGAAAGCAGTAGACTGTACATGGATGAAGAAAGTACTAAAAGTAGAAGATAGTTCCATAGAAGCCTCCTAAATTGAAAAATAAATTTCAAAATAGAACAACTTGGTAAAATTTTCAAACCGTGACATATAATTGAATTTTTAATGATATGACAATTTTATGTATTCAAAATACATGCCATATTGCAATAAACTTATGGACCACACAAAAAAATAACCAACCTCTGACCCACACCACAACTGAAAGAATTTTGGATTTCCATCCTGGGGGGTTCTGATACCTTTTCTAATAGGGCAGCAAGAATCTCCTGAATACAAGGGGCATGCCAAGTGGAGGAAGACAGACCGTTATGCCAGGTCCTTGATACTGATGATCGTACTTACAAACATTTTCTTGTGAAATTGAAACTCAGACTACTATTATATATTGCCTAAGAGTTACATCCTGAAAGCCTCCTTGTTGCTCAAATGTGACCTCTTTCTTAGCCAAATTCAACATATAAATGTACTACCTTCCCCCATGCATTGGACAAGACTACCAGTGATGGGTCTTCCTGGCACCCAGGGATTATTGCAAAGCACCAACTAGCAATGCATTGTGAAAAAGGCCTTGATGCAAAGGGAAAAATATTAAATACAAATGAGTTTTTATGGCTGAGATATTTCAAAGAGAGTCATGAGTTAAATCCAGAGGTTATGGTTATGCATGACTCAGCAGGATCTTATTCACTTTCACAGTAAACAGTGCTTCAAACAGTGTGGCTTTTGAGGGCCTAAGACCTATTAGCAGGGCAGACAAGCTCAGGAATTTGGCACCCTGTCAGAAGGTCTTAATTTGGAATGTATGCTTCCCAGTGTAAAAGAGTTAGACTCATTTATCGTTTCACTACACAAGGCTCTTCTGCCCATTTTATTTGAACCCATAATTAGCACTATACTTGTTAAATATATGTCCCAGAGACTTAAATGTTTTGTTCATTCATCTGCCAGTTGAGCCCTGAATCTCAACAGAGTTGCAACACTTACTCTCTACTTCATTGGACTCACCAGGACAGATAAAAAGGATGTGATGATGGGCAACTCCCATCCCAAGGAACAGAGAGTGCCTGCAAGTGCAAGCAAGATAGTTCCATCCATTTACACCATGATCTAAGCCCCCTTTCAAATTGAAACAGAGTGATCATCACCATTCCAAAATCCTCAGGATTGCAGAATGAGCAATGGATTAATGTAGAATTATTTTTATTCTATTTTAGACAATATTATTCTAGGAATGTAAGAACTTTTATCATTGATATAATGGCAGTGAACAGCAGAGGTTATAAGGGGAGGGAGAGGGAAGAGTAGGTGTTAATACAGATGCATTTTCAGGACATTGGAATTGTCCTGCATGACATTGCAATGACAGATACACACCATTATATATTTTGTCATAATCTAGAAAATTGTGTGGGACAGAGTAAACTATAATGTAAACTAAAGTTCATAGTTAGTAGCAATGCTTCAATATGTATTCATCAATTGTAACAAATGTATCACAGTAATGAAAGATGTTATTAGGAAAATGTGAGGGGGTGGGGATTGGGTCACATGGGAATTATCTATAATTTTAATGTAATATTTATGTCATAAAATCTCCTTTAAAAATAAAAATTAAAAACTATAAAAGGTAAGTTTTGTGAGCACATATTCTAGACAGTATATTTCTTTATCTTTATTTTATAAGAAGAAAAGGCAAATTCCTGTATTTAGCCTTTTAAAATTTATTTATATAAAAAATACATATTCCCAATACATTAAACCATTTAGTGAAAAATTTATTGAATTGGCAATAATTCAATCACAAATCTGTCACTGTTTGAAACTGGGCATGTTACACATTTCTACAGACATAAGCTAATCATTTTTAAAATATGAACAATTAAACATAATTCATAACTTCTATGAACATAAAAAATTCGTATAGAAGCATTTCCTAAACAAAATGTTAGAAAATTTAATGGGTGATAAGTTTTCCATTTTAGGTTTGTAGAACTTAGACTTCTGGAATGCAAGTGATTTCCCTAAGATCACATAACTTTAACTATAAATTCCCATTTTTAAGCCAGCCAGAAATTTGAATTTTAAGATCACTGACTTTTCATCTCCATTATTTTTCTTCTTTTCTTCTTAAATGGCAAAGAACATAATTACATACTAGGTTGAGCATGAGCTATTGTGCATTTTCATAATTGTAATATAGAAGTCTTTTCCAGAGTGGTAAATTTAAAGAGTCTTAGCTGGGGCTCCATCATTAGTATATTTTTAATGCTCTCTTTGTTTAAATAATAAATCATTTTGCTTTCAAAACTATCATTGTTAATAAGGACACTTTTTCAGGAAAAGGCTTCAAGCATACTTGTCTCTTAGAACTGACACTGGCAGAAATGTTCTCATTAAAATGGAGTGTTAATATTTTGAGGTGAGCAGCAATATGTGAAGCTAAATTACTAACTCTTGGGGATTTATTTCAGTTACAGGTGACTAATGAGATGTAAATGCAAATATTGCATGAGATTTTCCAGAATCTGTTTTTTCATTGCCTATCCAATATTTCATTTACTCTCTCTTTTTGCATATCATTATGATGTAAAATGATGTATTGAGATGACCATGAAGAAATAGGGATGAGGTTGAAAGAACTCTGCTAAAAATAGGAAGTAGATATTAGATATTAAATGCATTGCCTCTGTACTACTTATTATAATAAAAAGTATAGTGCCCTCAATTCTATATGTGCACCAGTATCGCAATTTTAGATGATTAAAGTTTAACAATGTTTGATATCTCAAAAAAACAAATATGCATATACTGCTATTTTTAAATTTTCTTGGGTGTTGATTAGTTTTTTAATCAATTTATACATCCTGTACACAAGATGTGCATATATGCTCATATGCACATGGACATACACATAAAATGATAGGAATTAATGGGGGAATATATTGAATAATGAAACAATTTTAGGGGATTTTAAAAAATTTTTTAATCTAATTCAAGGGCAATTTACATCCCTATATTACTTATCACTCATTTCTGTTTTCTCCAAAAAATAACATATATTTTCTAAAGGCATGTCTTGTACTAGTTATATTATTCCTGGGAATTATTGATTTTGGTGTTGATATTTTTGATGTCACCCTTAAAGTTCATTTTCTAGATCTTTCATCCCGAATATATACTTTCAAAAACTCATAATCACCTATTTATATGTAACTATAGTATTCCTGCTAGTGCAAAGAATGGGTAGTGAATGTGAAAGGACAAGTGGGGGCTACTCATGTGCTATGACTATGCTATTTTTTGCACTCACATGTTCATTGTGTGAGAGTTCAACTTAAAATCATGGACTCATATGTCATTTCCTTCTTTATAAATCTATGTGAATTTGTGTGATAATTTAGTTCATGGGCCAGCTTGGTCAGTTTATGGTGTTCAATTGTTTGGCCAAGCAAGCCCTGGCTGATTGTAACTGTGAGGATACTTCATGGAGTTGAGTCATCAGTAAAGTGATTGCAACTATGGGTGACTATATCTACAATCAGTGGAAGAAATTGCCTTCAAAAATGAGAGAAGTCTCATCCAATCAGTTGAAAGCTTTAAAAGGAGAAGTGATGATTACAGCAGTCAGAAGAGAGAATTTCCAGCTCTACTTCAGCTAATCAGCATCTGTCATGGAATTCATGGAAAACCTTCATAAGTGTTGGAAGCTTGTGACCTGCCCTCAGAAATTTGGACTTACCATACCCACATTCACATTAGACAGCTATTATAAATATTAATATGTAAAGATATATCCTTCCAGTTGGTTTCCCTAGAATATATTAATACCATCAACCTTCAACAAATGTTTGAAACAGGTTAACTGTTTAATGTAAAAATCAAATTTAAAGATAAGCCCTTTTCTAATATACAGATGAATAGAGGTAAAAAGCTGGGAAAAATGAAAAATGTTAACTACTTTAATATGAGGTCAAAATACATGAAACACTTAAGGCAAAATTACTTTAAAAAAAATAAGCAGAAAATTGAAACTAGCCATTGGGCATGAATTGTATATTGTTAAGGTTTTGTGGTCTACAGATGTAAATTGGGAGGAAATTGGAAAAAAACATTAAAATGCAATATTTTAAAATTTCTATGTAAATCTTGCATGTACCTTAAAATATAAATTTATTTTTATTTTTTCTGCTTGATACTATTATATAGATTTGCAAACATATCAATAGCACATTTTATGAAAAAAATTGTTCACACACATAGGAATTTCATCCAATAGAAACATTGCCAAAATGATACACTATTTTGGAATTATCAAATTGTGAAATTATAGCAGGACATAACAAATCTGAATGATAGACAAGAACAGTCAAAATAATATCATTTAATCCTCTTGGAAAATTTAACTATTGTAACAACTACATAAGGTAGTTGATATTTTTCTATAAACCATGAACTTTGTACTAACCTATGAACCCATAGTACCTGCCATAGGTAAATACCAAATCCAAACTCTTTTACATGGGAAATAGGATTTTTCAACAATATTCACAAGCATCCAAAATATAATAGCAAAAAACTAGAAATAATCCAAATATTGTTGATAAATAATGGATATGTATAGATTTATATGGCTATAATCATTGAAAAGACTGTTATATAAGACTAAAACATAATGGGTCACAGTTGCATGCAACTACACTAATGTAATATAACGTAGAGTGAAAAAAACTCAATTTTGTTCCTGTTGGGTGATGTAT
>JAKSZT010054112.1:1922251-1951583 GCA_026826555.1 Tolypeutes matacus
GGCTATAAGATCAAGGCTCAAAATTCAGTAGCACTTCTATACACCAATAACGAGCAAACTGAAGAGGAAATCAGGAAAAAAATACCATTTACAATAGTAAATAAAAGAATCAAATACCTAGGAATAAATTTAACTAAATGTGTAAAGGACTTATATACAGAAAACTACCCAACACTGTTAAAGGAAATCAAAGATACTTAAATAAATGGAAAATATTCCCTGTTCATGGATAAGAAGACTAAACATAATCAAGATGTCTATCCTACCCAAACTAATCTCCAGATTTAATGCAATCCCAATAAAAGTCAACACTGTATTTTTTAAGGAACTGGAAAAACTAACCACAAAATATATTTGGAGATGCAAGAGGCCCCGAATTACCAAAGACATATTGAAAAAAAAAATGAAGTTGGAGTTATCACACTACCTGACTTTAAAACATACTACAAAGCTACAGTGATTGAAACTGCATGGTATTGGCACAAGGAAAGACCTGAGCAATGGAACTGAATTGAGAGCTCTGATATAGATCCTCACATATACAGTTATCCGATATTTGACAGGGCCACGAAGGCCACTGAATTGGAAGAGAATGGCCTCTTTTTTTTTTTTTCTAACCAGCAAAGATGCAGTTTATTACTAAGTTACAAGCTTGCAGGGGAGAGCGCGAACGCAGTCCCCCACTACCACAAATTATGCAGTCGAGTTTCCGCATTTGGGGAAATCACAGGGGTCAGCACATCCGAAGTGCAATAGATAAGCCTCACCCTGGGAAAACCACCTTAATGATCATGGCATCTCTCCTGCCAGGTAAGTATGAGAATGGCCTCTTTAACAAGTGGTGCTTGGAGAACTGGGTATCCATATCCAAAAGAATGAGAGAAGAATACCATCTCACACCTTACACAAAAATTAACTCAAGATGGATCAAAGATCTAAATATAAGAGCCAAAACCATAAAGAACTTGGAAGATAACATAGGGAAGCATCTACAGGACCTGGTAATAGGAAGTGGTTTCATGAACTTCACAGCCAAAGCACGAGCAGAAGAGAAAAAATAGATAAATGGGATCTCATCAAAATTAAAAACTTCTGCACCTCAAAGGATGTTATTAAGAAAATAAAAAGGCAGCCTACCCAATGGGAAAAAATATTTGGCAATCATATATCTGACAGGAGCCTAATATCCTGCATATATAAAAAAAAAATCTACACCTTAAAAATATAAAGACAAACAACCCATTTGAAAAATGGCCAAGTGACCTGAAAAGACACTTCTCCAAGGAAGAAATACAATTGTCTAAAAAGCACATGAAAAAATGCTCACCTTCGCTTGCTATCAGGGAAACACAAATCAAAACTACAATGAGATACCATCTTACACCCATCAGAATGGCAGCTATTAAAAAAACAGGAGACACTAAATGTTGGAAAGAATGTGGAGGAATAGGAACCCTCATCCACAGCTGGTGGGACTGTGGTATGGTCCAGCCACTGTGGAGGACAGTTTGGCGGTTCCTCAGAAAACTAACAATAGATCTTCCATATGATCCAGCAATTCCACTGCTGGGTATATACCCAGAAGAACTGAAAGCAAAGACACAAACAGATATATGCACACCAATGTTCATAGCGGCATTGTTCACCATTGCCAAAAGTTGGAAACAGCCCCGGTGCCCATCAACAGACGAATGGATAAGCAAAATGTGGTACATACATACAATGGAATATTACTCAGCTGTAAGAAGGATTAAAGTGCTAACACATGGAATAACGTGGATGAATCTTGAAGACCTAATGATGAGTGAAGCAAGCCAGGCACTGAAGGATGAACAGTATATGACCTCACTGATTTGAACTGAGGAAAGTGAGCAGTCTCTTAGAGCCATTGTCTGAAAGATAGGTTACCAAGGGAGAGAAAGAGAAGAGCAGGCTTTGAGCCATCACCCATATGGACATAATCTATGGTAAAGGGATACAGTATAGTTGCATATTGAAGGATAGGACAGATGGGTAGTGATATTACTGGGTTTGGTGGTGCAGCGTTGACAGGTAGGTAGATTAGGAAGGGCAGGCTCAAATACCCAGTGCATATAACTATGAATCTTGACATTCCATGAGTCAAGTCAGGGGAGTGTCATATGCCCCAGAGGGGTGGGGAGGAAGGAACAGTTAAGATCTAATGGGGTATTTAGTGGTCATGGGAAAGGTTTTTCATTGCCTTACAGTAATGGACACAGGACATGTTATATATCATCAAAACTTATTAAACTGTATCGTCTAAATTATAAACTATACTGTAAATCATTGACAATATTTAGTTGCTATATTTTGCTATCTGTATAACAGATATAACAATGCAAACATCCAAAAAAAACATGGCAGGTGGTTTAATATGTGGTGGGGAAGGGGGGGTGGTTTGGTATCTGGGAATCTCTGGTATTCCGTGTGTGACTTTGCTGTGACCTAAAACTTCTTTGAAATTAAATGAAAATTTGTGAGACACTGGGGATCGAGAGGGGGAAAGTGTCATGGCACACTGGACATCCGATAACACAGTGATAAAAGGAAAAAAAGAATACATATATATATTTTTTTAAGGCATTTCTTTTGCTTTTTTCCCCATTTTTTTAATATCTCAATCCGCTAATTATATTTTGTTTTGCTTTGTTTTTTGTTTGATTGTTTCTTTGTTTGTTTGTTTTCCTGAGTTTCCTTATGTTTGTCTCTAGCATGTAAGCTTATCATTGTTGTTTCTTTTTCCTACTAAGTGTATTTGATTATTTTATGGACTACATGTTCATGGAAGATTTAGATCACAGGAGGGTTACAATGAGTACTGCAGGGGATTATTGATGGGGGGTGTCTGGGAGGGCGGATTCATGGTAGTAAGTTCATCTGAATATACATGAAAGATATATAAAAATGTTCAAAAGATCAAAGGATGGGGCATGGTCACGGTGGGTGGACAATCACTTAATAAATGAGGGAATCTGAATTCCTAGCCTGGAGAGCTCTGCCACATTCTCCAAGGGAGCACCAACAGTCCTATGAGTGCAGGGACAAGGTCTGTCAAAAAAGCGTGGCCCACTGATGAGTTCTTTTTATTGGTGACTACCCTTATGAGTCTTTGCTCTTGTAACTGAAACTTAGCTTACTGTTATGGGGTGCCTAATGGTTGCCACCTGAAAGCCTCCTTGTTGCTCAAATGTGGCCTCTCTCTAAGCCAAACTCAGCATATGAATGCATTACCTTCCCCCAAACGTGGGACATGACTCCCAGGGATTAGCCTCCCTGGCATTGAGGGATTAATATCAAGTGCCAAATGGCAACACAACTGGAAAAATACCTTGAATAAAAGGGGGAAAAGTTAAAGACAAATGAGTTCAAGTGGCTAAGAGATTCAAAGAGAGTCGGAAGGTCATCCCAGTGGTAATGCTTAAGCACACCTCAGTAGGAGCTCATAGAACATCAAAGTGCCTATCACCCCACACAGAGGGGCTCCTGAGGGCTCTGGAGACACCCAGGTCCTATATAAGGGGGGATAGCCCTAGAGACTGACACCTTATCAGTGGGCTCTATTTTGGAATCTGTGCTCCTGAGAGTGACAGAATTAGACTCAAATAAGTCCTCCCTGCACATGGTTCATCAGTCCCTTCTATTCAAACCTATATGTGATGCTGGAGTTTTTAGGTATACTTCCAGAGACTGGAGCCTCTGGCCTATCTATGTGCCATGTGTGCGTGGAATCTCAGTGGAGCTGCAACTCCTACCCTACAGCTCAATGGACTCATCCAAGTCACTTCCTGGGGAGACAATGATGGGTAATGGCCATCCCAGGGAATGGAGAGGGCCTGCATCTGCAGGCAGGATCATCCCACCCACCATATCCATGGGATATAAGCCCTCTCTCACTTGGAGTTGGAGTGGACATCACCGTCCCAGTCCCCTCAGGATTGGGGGAAGAACTATGGACTAGAGTGGATTTGATGCTATTCTGTTGTACACATATGGTGATTCTAGCAATTGAATAAATTATAACAGGGAGGTGGAGCCAGTGGCCACTGGACACTTTCAGGGCAGGGAGGGGATGTGCAGTTGAAATACAGGGGATTTTTCGGGATTTGGACGTTGTCCTGAGTGCCGTTGTGGCAATGGATGTAGGCCATTTTAAATCAGCACACACCATTCAGAACTGTGTGGGAGAGAGTGTGGTCTGCGATGTGAACTGTGGACTATAGTTGATGGCAAGGCCCCAGGATATGTGAGTTCATTGAGGGTGATGGGCCACAGTTGTGGGAGATGTTTGTGTGGGATGTGGTGGGAGGTGTGGGAGGTGAGGAGCATGAGAGTCCCGGTAGGTTCCATGTTATATAAACATTTTTGTAAGCAAATGCACATATATTCATATATATTTATATATCATTTTATAAATATTGGTATGTATTGCAAAAATTTTGGTTTTTACCCACAATAAAAAATATATTAATTAAAAAAAAAAAATATATATATATATATAGTCATCCCAGGGCGAAAAGAGAAGGGAAAGTGCACAAAAGGAGTGTTGGAGTAAATAATGGCTGAAAATACCAAACTATTATGAGGGACATTTATATACATGTTCAGTAAGTACAGCAATCTCCCAATAGATATATCCTAGAAGGCCAACTACAAGACACATACTTATCAGATTGACAATCATTCCAAAGAAAGAATGCTGAAAGCAGCAAGTGAATTGAGATCCATCAAAAGGGAATATCAATAAGATTATGTACAAATTTCTGATTTAAACCGTGAAAGTGGGATCTCAGTGTTATGACATAAAGTGCTAAGAAAAAAAGAACTGCCAGCCTGAATTCTGTATCAAGCAAAACAGGCATTCAAATATGAGGTAGAATCCAAAATATACCCATAATAATAAAAAAAAAAAAACAGAAATTGAATGCGTGTCAAAAAGAATACAGCACATCCAGAGATATGAAAGGGAGTTCTGCAGTTTGAATGGGGACAACAGGAAAGAAAGGGTTGGAGAAGAGTGTAGACAGGAAGATTATTAGTAAGAATAACTAAAATATAAAAAAGATAAATAAATATTAAGTATGACAGATAAAAACCTAAAGATAAAATAGCTTAAGTAAGAACTGCCTTGAAAGTAATAACATTTTATGTTAATGGATTAAAGTCTCCAGTCAAAAGAAACCAATTGGCAGAATGGATAACAAAATACCACACAACTATATGTTCCTTAAAAGAAGCTCACTTTATAACCAGGGACACAAAGTAAGTTGTAAGTGCAAAGTCGGAAAACTATTTTACATGTTAACAGTAACAAGAAGAGGGCAGAAGTTATACAAATATTGGAAAATAGACTTTAAATGCAAAACTGTTGTAAGAATAAAAGAATGACACTATATATTAATAAAAGGGGTAATCTAGAAAGAAGAAAGAACAATCATAATTGTTTTCCACCTAACCACGATGTCCCAAAATAAATGAGGCAAACACTAGTAAATTTAGGGTGAGAAAGAAATGCCTTGAAAATTATAGAGGGGACTCTATTAAACAATTAACACCATTAGAAAGAACATTTTCATAGAGGGTCAATTAAAAAAAAACAAACAGTGACTTTAAACAAAATGTTAGAGGAATTAGACCTAATAGACATATACAGAGCATGACACCCAAATACATTAGGATACATATTCTTCTCTAGTGCACATTGATTATTCCCCAGGATAGACCACATGGTGACTAACAGAACAAATATCAGTGAATTCAGAAAGAATGAAATTACACAGGGCATTAAGTCTGACCATAATGGAATGATCCTGGAAATTAATAATGGGGAGATTATCAGAATAGGTACCTACATATGGAAGTTAAACATCATACTCTTGGACAAACAATGGGTCGAGGAGGAATTTACAAGAGAAATCAGTGACTACTTTGAAGCATATGAAAACGAGAACATTACAAATCACACCATATGGGATAAAGTGACAGCAATGCTAATAGGAAATTTGTACCTATAAATGCATATATTAAAAAAGAAGAAAGAGCTAAAATAAAAGGCATGACTGCACACTTGGGGGAACTAGATAAAGAACAGCAAATTAATCCCAAAACAAGCAGATAGAAAGAAATAACAAAGATTAGAGCAGAGCTAAATGAAATTGAGAATTAAAAAATAAACACTAGAAGAAATTAACAAAACTGAAATTTGGCTCTTGGAGATTAATAAAATTGACAAAACCTTAGCTAGACTCTCAAAGAAAAGAGAGATGATGAAAATAAATCTAATAAAAAATGAGAGATAGGATATTACCACTAACCCCACAGAAATAAATTTTATCAAATTAGGACACTTTGAAAAAGATAATGCCAGAAAATGGTCAATTTAGATGAAAAGGATGGCTTTCTAGAAATATATCAGCAACCACATTGATCAAAGAAGAAAGAGAAGAACTCAAACCAAACATAAATAGATTTAATTAGTCATCAAAATCCTCCCAAACAAGAAAAGCCCAAAACCAGATGGTTTCACAGGGGAATTCTACCCATCTTTCCAGTAAGAACTAACACCAGTCCTGCTTAAAATCTTCAAAAAAATAGAATTGGAGGGAACATTACCTAACTCAATCTATGATGCCATCACCCTAAAACCAAAGCCACATAAAGACACCACAAGAAAATAAAACTACAGAAAAGCTCTCTAATGAATGAACTTAGAGGCAAAAATCAAGAAAATACTTGTTAATTGAATCCAACAACACATAAAAAGAACAATTCACCAAGAACAAATTTGTTTATCCCAGGTATAAAAGGATGTTTCAACATAAGAAAATCAATCAATATAATACTCCACATTAACAGATCAAAGAGAAAAAAATAAGACATGATCATCTCTTTCGATGCAGAAAAGAGAATCTACAAAGTAAAGCAATCTTTCTTGATAAAAACAATTCAAGTGATTGGAATAGAAGGAAATTTCCTCAACATGAAAAAGGACTAAATGTTCCCCCACTAAGATCTTGAGGAAAAAAGGATGCCAACTGTAAGTGCTGTTATTTAGTATTACACTAGAAGAACTTGTTTGAGCACTTAGGCAAGAAAAAGAAATAAAAGGAATTCAAACTGGAAAGGATGAGTTAAAACTTACATTATTTGCAGATGACAGGAACATATACATAGAAAGCCCAGAAAAATCTACAATAAACCTTCCTGAGATGGTAATCAAGTTCAGTAAAGTGGCGGGATATAAGCTCAAGGTGGAAAAATCAGTAGCATTTCGGTACACTAATAATGAACAATCTGAGAAGAAATTAAAGAAAAAATCCATTAAAAATAAAAACTAAAAGAATCAAATATCTATGAATAAACTTAACTAAGTATGTAATGGACTTGTACACAGAAAAGTATACAATGTTACTAAAAGAAACCAAATAAACCTAAATAAATGGAAGCATATTCCATGTTCACTGATTGGAAGCCTAAATATGAACAAGATGTCTATCCTATGCATACTGATTTTTCAATGTAATCTAAATAAAAGTTCCAATAGCATTTTTTACTGAATGGGAATAATCAAATCAAATTTATTTGGAAGGATAAAGAGCCCTGAACACCCAAAAAGATCTAGAAAGAAAAAAAAACTAAATTGGAGGAATCACACTACCTGAATTTAAATTTTACTACAAAGCTACAATGTTCAAAAGTGAATGGTATTGGCCAAGGATAGAAATACTGACCATTGGAACTGAAATGAGAGTTCTGATATAGTTCTTCAAATGTACATTCAAATTATATTTGACAAGGCCTCAACGCAAATCATCTGGGACAGAATAGTCCATTCAACAAATGGTGCTGGGAGAACTGGATAGCCATATCAAAAAAAAAAAAAAATGTAAGAGTATCATAATGGATTTAATGCAAATTTTAAAAAATATTTTAAAAGAGCTGCTTAAAATTCTTACCATGTATTTGGATGCTTGACATTTTAAAAATATTTAACAATCTTACACTATTCCAAAATAATTGCTGAATATTATTACATGCAAAGCATGATGTAAAATGTTAAAGTTAAAATAAGGAAGAAACAAGCACATTTTCCAACATGGTCAGTAATATGAGTGAATCCTCCAGGGCCATGTTGGTTCAGGAAACTGATGCACCAAACTGCCACTATTCACAGTGATGCTATTTCATTGCCACACGGTACTCCCTTGCCACATTGTCCTTAGCATTCTGAAATGATTCAAGTTCAATATAAGACAAAATAAATATCAAATAAATCTCTCCATAATTTTCTTGGAGAAATCATTCAAATCTGGATAATGTAGTAACTCCAAAAATACTCCAAATCAAGAATATTAGTGTGCAGGAAATTAGTATAATTCACTGAACATAATTTATTAAATAAAACACAAATATGTATTTAAACAGTGTATCTGAGCAAACTTATAGGTTGTTATTTTGACATTTGTTAGTGAAAACTCCACAAGGGACCATGATATCTTTTATTTGATTCATAGTATTCAGAAAGCTAACTGGTTATTTGGTATCTGAGTGATTATTATTATGAAAAAGACTTCAAATCATCTAGCAGACCATATCTCTTAATCTGAAAAACCAATGTCCTAAAAGGCATATTTCTCATTAGATATATATAGATATATATTCTGATTAATTTAAAAATTCATTTCTACTGCAGAGTATATATAACCTCCTATATATATATACTATTCACCATTGAACAGTTTCCTTGAATAATTCCTTTGAAATGAAACCTTAAACAAAGAATGATGATGGAACTTCAATATTCAATACAAGAAAGTTTCCATATACCTACAGTTGAAAGTAATAAAAAGAGAATAACAATAATGTCATCTTTGGAAACTTTAAATAATAAGTTACTTGCTGAACTACATATCAAAGAACTACATGGGCAAAATGTATTCTGGATAATTATGCAATTCTTGAACACTTTTGAAGGCAAGCAAAAAGCCAAAACAATTTAAATGATGAATTTGAAATACATTTTTAGAAATGTTATCACATTTTGATCTCCTTAGATTGTTGTTTTTTGCCTCAGTCAATAAGCCTTTAATCATTTAGCATAAAAAATTTCAGGAGAAACTATTATTTAGATGTGTGAATTCATTTTTAGTCCTTTTGTAAAATTTTTAATGTCCCAAGTGAAATGGGCTGAGTGCCAAATCGTTGTGAAGAAAATTATGCACATATTAATGCTCAGCTTTCCATTCTCTAACCTCATTCTATTCTCTGAGGCCTGTATTCTAATTATAAACTCCATGAATTGACACAATATGTTTAGTTCATAATAGCACAATCACATAGTATTTGTCTTTTTGTGACTGGCCTGCTTCACTCAATATAATATCCTCCAGGTTCATCCATGTTGTTATATGTTTCATGACTTCATTTCTTCTTACTGCTGCATAATACTCCATTATGTGTATTTACCATAATTTGTTTGTACATTCATTGGTTGATGGACACCTGGGTTGTTTCCATTTTTGGAAATTGTGAATAAGGCCATGATGAATATCATGTGCAGATGTCTGTGTTGTCACTGCTCTCAGTTCTTCTGGTTATATACCTTTTTGCAGTATGGCTGGGCCACATGGCAAGTCTATGCTCAGCTTCCTTAGGAACTGCCTAACAGTCTTCTATAGTGGCTCTACTATCCCACCAGTGTACATAATCATTCCTATCTATGCACATCCTCTCCAACACATGTAGTTTGTTGACTTTTTGATGCTGACCTTTTTAATATTTGTGAAATGATATATGACTGTAGTTTTGATTTGCATTTCCATGATTGCTAGGTGGTGATGAAAATTTTTTCTTGTGTTTTTTTTTTTGCCATTTATATTTCTTCTTTGAATAATTGTCTTTTCAAAACTTGTGCCAATTTTTAATTGTGCAGTTTGCCTTCTTTTCGTTGAGCTGTAGTATCTTTTTATAAAGCATGGTTATTAAACCCTTATCAGATATGTGATTTCCAAATATTTTCCCCCATTAAGTCAGCTGTCTTTTCATGATTTTGACAAAGTCCTCTGAGGCGCAAGTGTTGAATTTTGAGGAGTTCCCATTTAACCTTTTTTGTGTTGTTGGTCATGCTTCAGTGTATGGTTTAACAAACTGCAGCCAACTACAAGATCTTGAAGATGTATTCCTACATTTTCTTCAATGAGTTGTATGGTTGTACCTTTTATATTTAGATTCCTGATCTATTTTGAGTTAATTCCTGTATAAGGCACGAGATAGTTGTCCTCTTTCATTCTTTTGCATATTGCTATCTAAATCTCCCAGCATCATTTTTTGAATAAAGAGTTCTAGCCAGCCGGAAGGGCATTAAAGACTTGTCAAAAATCACTTGACAGTAGATGTGAGGGTCTATTTTTGAGTTCTCTATTTGGTTCTGTTGACCGATTAGTCTTTATGTAAGTACAATGCTGTTTTCCCACTATACTTCAGTAATATTCTTTAAATTCAGGGAGTGAGAGGTGTCCAATCATGTTCTGCTTTTTAAAAATATCTTTTGCTATTCAGGCCCCCTTACCCTTCTAAATAAATTTGATAATTGGATTTTCCATTTCTGCCAAAAAAAGTCTTTTGGGATTTTTATTGGGATTCTGTTGAATCTGTATAGCACTTTGGTTAGAATAGACATCTTAATGACATTTAGTCTTCCAGTTCACGAATGCAGAATACTTTCCATTTATTTAAGCCTTCTTTGGTTCATTTTAGGAATGTTTTATAGTTTTCTGAATACAAGTCCTTTATGTCCTTGGTTAAGTTTAATCATGAATATTTCATTCTTTTAGTTGCTATAATAATTTGAATTGTTTGTCTGGTTTCCTCCTTAGACTGCTCATCTGTAGTGTGTAGAAATGCTATTAAGTTTTGCAAATTAATCTTGTATCCTGCCACTTTGTTGAACACTTCTATTAGTTGTAGGATATATGTTGTGGATTTTTCAGGATTTTCTAGATATAGGATAATAACATCAGTGGATAGTGCAAGAATTATTTCTTCCTTTCCTATATGGGTGCTTTTTATTTATTTATCAAGCCTAATGGCTCTAGCTGGAACTTCTAGCACAATATTGAATAACAATGGAGACAGTGGGCATCCATGTATTATTTCTGATCACAGAGAGAAAGCTTTAAGTCTTTCACTGTTAAGTACAACACTAGCAGTAGGTTTTTCTTATTTGCACTTTACCATATTGAGAAAGCTTCCTTCTATTCTTGTTAGTGTGTGTGGTTTGTTTTTTTGTATCAAGAAAGGATGCAATACTTTGTCCAAATGCTTTTTCTGCATCAATCAAGAGTATTAGGGGTTTTACCTTCTTTAATTTATGAATGTGGTTTATTACACTAATTGATTTTCTTGTGTTGGACCACCTTTATGTACCTGGGATAAAATCCATGTTATTATAGTGTATAATTATTTTACTGTGCTTTTGGATTCAGTTTGTAAGTATTTTGTTGAGGATTTTTGAATTTATATTCATTAGAGATATTGATCAGTAGTTTTCTTTTTACATAGTCTATCTGGTTTTGGTATTAGGGTGATATGGATTTCATACGATGAGCTTGGCAGTATTCTTCCTACTCAACTTTTTTGGAAAAGCTTCAAGTTTGGTATTAGATTGTCTTTGAATGATTGTCAGAATTATCCTGTAATGCCATCTGTTCATTTCATTTTCCCTTTGGGAGGTTTTAAATGACTGTTCAAATCCCTTTACTTGTGCTTAGTTTGTTGAGGTCTTCTATTTCTTCTAGATTCAGTGTAGGTTGTTCATGTGTTTCTAGGAAATTGTCAAAATCATTTGAATTGGCTATTGTTTTTGGTGTACAGTTGTTCACAGTATCATCTTATGATTGCTCTAATTTCTTTGGGGTCGGTGATAATGCACCTCCTCTCATTCCTGATTTATTTGTGTGCTCTCTCTTTTTTTCTTTGACAGTTTAACTAAGGCATTTTTTTATTTTGTTGATCTTCTCCATGAACCAAATCATGGTTTTATTGATTCTCACTATTGTTTTCCTGTTCTTGATTGAAATTTTTGCTGCTTTGATCTTTACTATTTCTTTCCTTGAGAAAGGATTTGATTTGATTTGAGGTTATTATTCAAATAATACTAATTTGAATTGAGATTAGTATTATGTTCTTTTTCTAGTTCCTTCAGGTATACAGGTAAACATGTTCAATTTTACCTCTTTCTTTTTTTTTTAAGGTAAACATTGATGGCTAAAAATTTCTCTCTCAGCAATACAATTGCAGTGTAATATAGGTTTTGCTATATTGTGTTCTCATTTTCATTTGTCTCAAGATATTTGCTGAATTTTCTTTCAACTTCTTCTTTAACCAAGTGATTATAAAAGAGTGTGTTTAATCTCAATATAATTATGAACTTCCCTTTTTTCATCCATTACTTTTTTCCCAGTTGTTTTTATTTATTGGTTAGTCTTGTGTTTCTTTTGAGGGTGACCCATATGCTGAGATGGGTCTTTTCTATATACATTTTTATTTTTTTAAAGAGTTCATAAATGTAACATTAAAAATATAGGTGATTCTCATACACCCCACTCCCTACCTTGCCCATATTTTCACACATTAACAACATCCCTTATTCATGTGGAACATTTGTTACAACTGATGAACACATTTTGGTGCATTGCCACTAAGTGAGGATTATAGTATACGTTGTAGTTTGCCCTCTCTCCCGCACAATTTTGTAAGTTATGACAAGATATATAACAGCCTGTATCTGTCATTGCTATGTCATTCAGGACAATCTCCAAGTCCTGAAAATGACCCCATATTACACTTATTTTTCTCTCCCTCTCACCGCACAACCTCCAGTTGCCACCACCTCAACATCAATGATAAAAGTTCTTCCATTGGTAGAATCACAATAAGTCTATAGTAGAATAACAGTAAGTTTACACTAACCCATCGTTTATTCCCAAATCCTGAGGATTCTGGGATGGTGATGTCCACTCCACCTCTATTGAGAGAGGAATTAGATCCCATGGGGCAGATGGGTGGTACTCTCTTGCTTGTAGTTGTAGACTCTCTGTTCTTTGGGATGGTCATTGTCAATCATCATTTCCTTGTTAGTTGCCCTGGGTGAATCCAATGAACTGAAGAGAAGTGTTAAATCTCTGTTGAGATTCAGGGCCCAACTGGCACATGGACAGCCCAAAGATTTAAGTCTCTTGGGCATACACCTATCAACTCAGTTACCGACTATAAGTTCAAATAGAAGGGACAGAAGAACCACGTGTAGGGAAACTGCAACTGAGACCAATTCATTCACACTGTGGAGCATAAATTCCAAAGTAGAGCCCACTGGGACGGAACCAGACTCCTGAGCTCTCTGCCCTGCCTATAGTATCTGGATAACTCCAGAATACTCAGCAACTCTGCTATTTGAGGAAATATTTATTGTGGCAGTCAATGAGATCTTGCTGAGACGTGCATAAGCATAAACTCTGGAATGACCTCCTGACTCACTCTAAAGTCTCTTATTCATGTAAATTCATTTGTCTTTCATCTTTCCCTCTTTCGATCAAGGTCTTTTTCCAGTTGCATTATTAGTTGGCACTTGGTAGTAATCCCTCAGTTCCAGGGAATCTCCCGGGGATGAGCCTCAGCCCATTCTCGATTTCCAGCTTCATTCTACTGTGGGCAGAGAATTTGTTTTGCACAATTTAATCATTTTAAATATATTGAGTCATGTCTTTTGGTCCAACATATGGTCTATCCTAGAGAAGGATGCATTAGTGCTTGAAAAGAATGCATATCTTGCTGTTTGGGGTGAAAAGTTCTAAAAATATATGATAGGTCAAGTTCATTTATTATAATATTCAAGCCATTTCTTTATTTATCCTCTGTCAAGATGTTCTATACAATACTGAGAGTGGAGTATTGGAGTCTCCAACTATTATTTTAAAAACATCTATTTATCCTTTAAGTTTTACTATGTGTGCACCGTGTATTTTGTGACACCCAGATCACATGCATAAATATTTGTTATAGTTACTTTTCTTGGTGAATTGCCCACTTTATTTATATATAATAAGTTTCTTCTTCGCTTATAAGAGTTTTGTGTTTATAATTTATTTTATCCAATATCAGTATTGCTACACCAGCTCTTTTTTGGTTGCTATTTGTGTAGAATATCTTTTCTACCCTTCACTTTTAAGTGGGTTGTTTCCTTACTTCTGAGATGATTGTCTTGTAGACAGCATGTAGATGGTCATTTATAAAAATCTATTCTATCAGGTTATGTCTTTTGATTGGGGAGTTTAAGCTATTAACATTCAGTGTAATTACTGTAAAGACATTAATTACTTCCTCCTTTTACTCTTTTGTCTTTCCATTGTCATATATTACTATATTTGTGGTTTTATCCTTTAATCTAACTGTAATAATAACCCTCATTTCTTACACTCTTCTCTAAGCCTTTCACCTTTTTCTTTTCCTTTCAGGATGCAGCATATCCTTTAGTATGACTTGTATTTCTGTTTTTTTGGTAACATATTCTATCAGTTTTTGTTTGTCTGGGAAGACTAAATTCACCTTTATTTTTAAAGGACAGTTTTGCCACATACAAAATTCTTGGATGGCAATTTCTCTTTCAGAACTTAAATACATTATGCCACTTTCTTTTCCTTCCAAGGTTTCTGATGAGGGGTCTTCACTTAAGCATTGAGGTTCCTTTTTATGTGATGCTTTGATTTCTTTTGCTGCTTTCAGAATTCTCTCTTTATCTTTATTTGTCATTCTGAATAGAGATGTCTATTCAGATTTATTCTGTTTATGTGTGTTGTCCTTGGGTATAAATATTTATCTTTCATAATTGTTGGGATATTTTCAGTCATTATTTCCTCAAATATTCTTTCTAACACTTTTCAATTATCTTTTCCTTCTAGGACACTGATAACACATATGTTTGAGTATTTCATGTTGTCATTTAATTCCCTGAGAATTTGTATTAGTCAGCCAAAGGGATGCTAATGCAAAATACCAGAAATCGGATGGTCTTATAAAGGGTATTTATTTGGGATAGAAGTCCACACTTACCAGGCCATAAAGTGTAAGTTTCTTCACTCACCAAAGTCAATTGCCACATGTTGGAGCAAGACAGCTGCCAACTTTGCCAGGATTCAGGCTTCTTGGGTTTGTCTCTTCCTGGGGCTGCATTTCTCCCCAGGTTTAGCTATTCTGTTTCCTCTGCAAGGTCAGCTGTAGACTATGAGGCTCTCTAGGCTTTGCATCTCTCCACAAGGCCAGCTGTGAACTCTCAGACAAATGGCTTGCCTGTATTCCAGCACCTTCTCTCCTTCCTCACCAGAACTCCAACATCAAAACTGCTTCAAATCTGTTCTTTGTCATGCCTTTTATATTTGATTCCACCCCACCAAGGGGTGGTGCCCAATGCCCTATTGATGTAGCCCAGTTAACAACCTAATTATAATTTAATCATGCCCATAATAGCAGACCATTTTACAAGCATGATCCAATATCTATTTTTGAAATTCATAATTACATCAAACTGCCAAACTGCTACACTCCACCCTCTGAATTACAAAAATACATTACAATATTCAAAAAACCTTAAATCTGTAACAATGGAAGTACAAAATCATATCATAATCAGTTTAAAGAAATGTAATTTGTCTTCGGGCAAAATCCTGTCTGCTGTAGACCTCTGAAACTTACAAAACCATTTAATTGCATCCAATACACAAATGGAAAGACAAAGGATAAAATTTTCATTACCATAGGAGAAATTGGGAGGTTAAACATTAATCATGGGTCCTCTACAGTTCAGTAATCCTGCAGGGCATCCTCCATTCAATTTCAAAGTCTGAGAGTCATTCTTAAGATGATGGTTTCTTCTTCTTGGGGCCACATGGGAACCCATGCTTTCCACCGGCTTGTCCAATGGCCATTTTCTTGGTTCCACCCTCATCAAGCATCTGGGTGTCTACCAAGCTCCAGACCTCACCCTCCAAGAGTGTTGGGGTGATTTCAACACCTCACCCAATCTTTGGGTTAGAGTCGTAGCCACCCTCGTATAGTGAGGTGAAGACAACATTTCCCCTAACCTTTGCCATACAGGTTCAACCCTCTCAGAGCAATGGGTTGACCACCTGGCCTTCTCTATTCCATGGGGGACAGGAGCACCCCTCTCAGACCTATGGGGTGCTGACCTTAACACCCCTAATTTTAGGAATATGCTCCACCCTCCCTGTACCCTGGGGCAGCTAAACTATTCCTGAACATTGGGTGGGAAAATCCACCCTCTTCAGCTGCTGGGATAAACTCACCCTCTCAGTACACATGGGTGGGTATCTTCTCTTGGCTCAATGTAATGTCATATTTCCAGATCTCAGCTTCCATAGGTTTCTTCTTAAAGCTGTTTCTCTTTCAATCTTTCCTTTCCATGTCCTCTTTTGTCCAAGCTGACAGTGGTTTTTTTTCCATACGGCTCTCTCAAAAACTTTGTTGATTTAGAATGCAGGAAGCAGGGGTCCAAGCCATCAGACAGTAAGACTTTCCACAAGTTTTTCCTAGATATATGCATCTTCCATCCTGATTTATAAGTTCAAAGTTTAATTAAGTCTTCAAATGGGGCTCTATTGTCTGGGAGCTCAATTTCCAGAGGCTTGGAATTTCTGGGATCAGTTTCTGTTTCCTTTGTGCCCAAGAGTTCAGTCATTAGAATATTTCTTTTATCTACCATTTTGATATAAGCTGCAAGGACAAGCCAAGCCACATTTTCCAGGTTTACTTTGGAAAGTTCTTCAGCTAAATGCTCAGGTTTGCCATTTTCAAATTCTGTCTTCCATATAACACCAGGAGTTAATCTTGCTAAGTTCTCTGCAAGTTTAAAACATGGATCGCCTTTCCTCCAGTTCTTGCCTCTGTGTCACCAGCCCTCATCAGCAAAGCCACTTGAGAATCACTCTTAATAAGCATACACCTATAAGATGCTAAGACCAAATATGGGGTCAGGAAAGAACATGGAATTTTCTCTACCTCCAGATTTACAGTTTAAATTCGTACAATCAAAGGGAGCATAAAAGTTCATCTTGTTATATTTGATCAAGATTAATGAGAAGAAATTTAAAGTAATCATGTCATGAGTAAGTCTGTCTAGGTGAATCCATATGGCAGATGACTTTCCATAAGACAAATTAATACCTTGCTGAAACTGTTGTTTGTTAATACTCAGGACAATTTGAAGTTTGATACTAAAGAAAACTGAAGCTCAAGCATAATAAATATATGTATATGATGTAAAAAAAATCCAAAGCAGAGATTTAAAGTTTGAATTCACATAATTCTAATCAATATCAGAGCGTTAATTTTTTTATTTTGCAGAATAATTCTTTACTCTGTTATATGCTTATTTATTAATTAATTAATTTGCACTCATTTATGAATTAAAAATAAGCTCCTACTAAAATGCTAAAAACAGCAAATATAAAGATAAATACAAAAACCTCCACTTCCAGATATTTACAGATGGGTGAGAGATATAATCAGTTCATCATGATTCAGTGGAAAGAATACTTACAGAGATATACATGACATGTAATGGGTTCAAGAAGAAGGGCATTTAATCCTACTGGGGTTGGCATGGTTAAAATGGGAGGGCAAAGTGAAATAACAATTATCTAGGGGAAATATACTGCAAGAACTGAAATTTGAATGTTGATCTTTAAAATGACACAAATTTAGAGCTAGAAATAGATGTGAGGATATTACAGCCAAATTTACATTTTGGCAGCCCTCAAAACAGTATTATAGATATTCCAATTATATAGGGGACAAATTTGTTATTACACAGGAATAACAATATTGAGAAAATATTGGTTGGATAATGCTATCCCTCAATGGAAGAGAATTTAGCTGAAATCTCATATTCGGATTTCTCATAAAAAAAAAATCAGAATAAAACAAAAAGAACACCAAAAACAAAATGAAACAAAAGTTAATTAAAGACAAGATCCTTGTACAGAATCTGATGGTCTGATAACCCCTTGGATGTCCAATTTTCAGACAACAGAGTTTTAAATACCTACAAGGTTTAGCAGTTGCCATTTTCATCCACATTCAATTATCTTCATGGGAGACATCCTGATGAATAATATTTTCTCTATCATAAAATGGTTATAATAATGCTTTTATGACCAGATACATGGGCATGCTAGAAATTTGTCCTGCTCTGCATCCTTTCTCTGCAGAAAGTTAAAAGATTTTGAATGACAGAAGGAGGATACATGTTAGCACCAATGGTAGTTTATATAATCACAGAAAAAAATGGGTATATGTGATAAAGGTAAAATGAACAAGATTGTTTCAGAATCAATTGTCAGGTACAGATCAGCACAATAATTGAAGAAGAAGAAAATTGTGTACATTTTTTCAGCATCCTGTACTCTAAATATTCTTATGTCATAGGGCCTTGGGTAGAAAATTAGTCTCCATGAGAATGCCCCTGATTTGATAGGAATGATGCCATTAAATGCAACTTTAATATTATGAATAAAATATACAAATCACTTTTTGTTTCTGAAAATTCATATTCCAATTAGATATGAAGTAAATAAAGAGTGCATTGAGCCTACAATTCAGCTTGTGCATGATTGACATCTTCACATTGTTGGTCTTCTACTCTATGAACATGGAGTGCATTTCCATTTATATATATTTTCTTTTCATTGCTTTCAGCAAAATATCTTATTAATTTCAAATATAAATATCTTAAACACTTTTTCCTGACAGTTTTATCACATTATAAAATGGGTTGTATATTTAATTTTATTTTTGAGCTTTTGCTGATTGATTTTTTATGTTTTTATTTATTCCAAGCCTATACTAAAATTACTTATTATATTAAAATAATTGTTTTTAGATACTTTCTATTTTCGATGTACATCTCCATGGCAGGTAAGAATACAGGTATATTTACTTATTTCTCTTTTCTTGTACTACACTATTGAAAAGAGTACATAGGGTATATTCTTGATTTTTTTCCAAATTGCAAAAGAAATTCCTCAATGGCATAAAAGAAAATATGATAGATGAAGGTTTTTTTGTGCCCTACCCTTCTCATATTTAAGAAGTCCTCTTATCCTTTTCTCTGATGAATTTATGTAAATTGTTAACTTACATTAAATATTCTTTGCATCCTTTAAAGTGAGCACAAGATTTTCTTTTTCATATTTAAAATATTTATTTTTGGCATTATACATTTTATTAAATTGAGACTATATTTACTCTTATTGTGGTTTGAAATGTGTAATAATATTTTCTACTTTTTGTTTACCTACTTTAAGATATTTTATTTATTTATTTATCTATCTATCTATTTATTTATTTATTTATTTATTTAAGGAACTATAGATACATAAATGTTACATAAAAATATAGTGGATTCTCATATGCCCCACCCCTTCCCCCTCCAACACTTTCCCACATTAACAACATCCTTCATTAATGTGGTTCCTTTGTTACAGTTGATGAAAACACATTGCAGGTTTGCCACTAGTGTGGATTATAGCTTACATCATAGTTTACACTCTTTCACATGCAATTTTGTAAGTTATTGCAAAATACATAATGGCTTGTATTCCTCATTGTAACATCTTGCAGGATAATTCCAATGTCCCACAAATGCCCCCATATTGCACCTATTTTTCCCTTTCCTTACTCTCAGAAACTCTGTTGGCCACTGCCTCTTCATCAATGATAAATGTTCTTCCATTGCTAGAAAAACAATAATTCTATAGTAGACTAGTAGAAAGTCTACTTTAGTCCATTGTTCATTCCCCAAACCAGAGGATTTTAGAATGGTGATGCTCACTCTGTCTCTAATTAAGAGGGACCTTAGATCCCATGGGGAAGGTGGATACAACTATCTTGCTTGCAGTTGCAGACTCTTTCTGTTCCTTGGGCTGGACATTATCCAATATCACCACATTGTTAATTACTCTGGATGAGTCCAATGATGTGGAGAGTAGGTATTGCAACTCTGCTGAGATTGGGGGCCAAACTGCCACATGGATGGATTTAAAAGATTTAAGTCTCTTGAATACACATATGTCAACTATACTATTAAGTATAGGCTCAAATAGAAGGGACAGAAAAGCCATGTACAGGGAAACCCCACATGTGTCCAACACTGGCACAATCTGGTAGTATAAATTCCAAGGTAAGGCCCTGTGGCAGGGTGACAAACTCCTGAGCCATCAGCGCTGCTTGTAGTCTCTGGATATCTCTAGATCCATCAGGAACCCTGGTATTTGAGGTACAATTTACTGTGGTAGTCAATGAGATCCTGCTGAGACATGCATTAGTGCAACCACTATAATGACCTCCTGATTCACTTTGAAATCTCTTAGCAATAAAAACTCATTTGTATTAACTATTTCCCCCTTAAGGTCAAGGTCTGTTTTCCAGGTGCATTGGTTGTTGACCTTGGTAATAATTCCTCAGTGCCAGGGAAGCTCATCCCTGGGAGTCATGTCCAATGTTGGAGGGAAGGTAGTTCATTTATATGCTGAGTTTGGCTTAGAGAGAAGCCACATTTGAGCAACAAGGAGTCCCTTACTTTGTAACTCTTAGGCAACATATAATAGTGGGATAAGCTTCAACTTCAAAAGGAAAGTTTCCTAAGTACAATCATAAATATCAATGACCTGGTGCAATGGTCCATCTTCCTTCACTAGGCACTGCATCTGTACTTGGGCGATTCTTGCTGTCCCATTAGAGAATGTAGTAGAACTCCCCAAGATGGGAATTCAATATTCTTTTGGATATTCTTTGGTTTTCCACCCACCATGACAATGCCCCATGATCACTTGAGCACATTCATTATCCTTAGAGGCATGCCCCTGAAGAACATCCTCCCATGTGTTCTTCAGTCACAGACATCCCAAACCAATGATCCTCCCCTGTGACAGCTGTGACCCTTTTGGGATCCAAAACCTCTACAAAAATGGAGCCAAGAAACTAATCAAATAAATCTAAAAAGAAGATGAAAAATAGTGATAGTTTAAAAAATAATATGTAAAATACAAAGAAAAATTTTTAAAATTTATTTTTCTTTTAATTTTTAAAGATACTTAGATTAAACAAATGTCACAGAAAAATTATAGAGTATTCCTATATTTCTTGCTCCCCACACTTCCCATATTTTTCCACACTAACAATATCCTTCATTAATGATGTACATGCATTGCAACTGATGAACAAATTTTTACATTGCCACTAAGTGTGGGTTAAACTTTACATTGTAGTTTACACTCTCTCCCATGCAATTCTGTAGGTTATGGCAAGATATATAATGGCCTGCATCTGTCATTGCAATGTCATTGAGGACAATTCTCAAGTTCCAAAATCACCCTCAAATTACGCATTTTTCCCCTCTCTCTGCCCTCAGAGCCTCCAATGATTACTACCTCCACATCAATGATTTAATTTCTTCCATTGCTAGAATTGCAGTAAGTCTATAGTAGAATACCATTATGTCTCCTCTCTCCAATCCTGATTATTCTGGGATAGTGATGTCCTCTCCAACTCTAACTGAGAAGGGACTGCAATCCTATGGGGCCAATGGATAGGACTCTCTTGCTTGTAGTTGTAAACCTTTTCTGTTCCTTTAGTATGGTAGTTCTCCATCATCACCTCCTGGTTAGTCATCCTGGCTGAGACTAATGACCTGGAGAGTAGGTATTACAACTCTGTTGAGATTCAGGGTCCAGCTGGCACATGAACAGTCCAAAGATTTAAGTCTATTGTACATACATATACCAACTCTAGTACTAATTATAGGCCCAAATAGAAGGACAGAGAGCCATGTGTAGGGAAACCACAACAGAGTCCAACTCTGTCTCCATGGGGAGCAGAAACTCCAAAGTAAGGCACACTGGCAAGGTACCAAACTCCTGATCTGTCTACCCTAGCTATAGTGTCTGGATTTCTCCAGAGCCCTCAAGAGCCCCACTATTTGGGGCAGTATCTACTTTGGCAGTCAATGAGATCCTGCTGAGATGTGCATAAGTATAAACTCTGGAATGATATCTGAACTCACTTTGAAATTTCTTAGGCATATAAGCTCATTTGTCTTTAGCTTTCCCCCTTTTGGTCAAGGTCTTTTTCCAGTTGCATTGCTACTTTGTGATTGGTAGTAATCCTATGGTACCAGGGCTTATGTTGTTTGGCTTAGAGAGAGGCCACATTTGAGCAACAGAGAGGCTCCCAGGAGGCAACTCTTAGGCACGCTATGATACTAGGCTAAATTTCAATTTCAAGAGTAAGCATTCACATGCACCATCAATATCAAGGGCCCATCAATGGACCATTCTTCTTCACTCCATATGCAGGGAATGCTTTCTGATCCATTAGAGAATGTAGCAGAGCTCCTCAGGAATGGAATTTGATATTCCTTTGGTTATTTTGGGGCTTTCCACCCACAGTGACGATGTCCCATGAACATTTGAACAAATTTATATGCCTTATATATATCCAGGTGAGCTTCCTCCCATGTGTCCCCCTTCACTGATATCCCACAGCAATGGTCTTCCCCTGTCACAGTTGTAATCCTTCTGTCACCCAAATCTTCTTCAAAAATAAAGCTAATAAAAGAGCCAAATACAATTAATAAGGAAATGAAATGATAATGATTATTTTAAAAAACAAGAAATAAAATGCAATTAAAAAATAAATCATAAAAATAATTTTTAGACATTGTCTTTCATCACTGTAAGATCTGCTGTCTTGTATGCACAATGTTATTTTCTTCCATATATTCCTCCAGTGTCTTGTTTTATTTTTCACTTATCTTCAAAGAAGCTTTAAGATACAGAAAAGTCACATAGAGAATGCAGGTGATTCCCATATACACAACACCCTCCCCCTTTTCTCCTCTCACTTATAAATAATGTTTTACATGCAGATGGTACATTTGTTAAAATTAATGTACAAACATTGAAGCCTTGTTACTGACCATGGCATTTAAGATATTTCAAAGATGGATTACATTTATTTCAATATTTAGACAAATTTGCACTCCTGGATATATCAAATTTATGTATTTCCTTTATCATCTTGGTTTCAATAAACATTATTTTGAGTTTTTGTGTTTAAATTCATGAGATATTCATTTATATTTTTCATTTTTCCAATATAGCTTTCAATTTTTATATTAAAGTATTCTTGTCCTATACTATATTTCAGTTTTATATTACATAGAAATATTCACAGAAAATTAGTCTTATTGCACATATAGAAATATTTAAGACAATCAATATATTTTAGGAGAAATAGAGAGCCTTTGTAAAGATACATTTTCATTAATATAACTAAATATATTTCTTATTTTTATTCATTAGACTGCACTTTGAATTCAAAGGGAATGGTTGAATAGGGTACAATAAGTATGAAAAATGTGTTTGCATTATAAATGATATTTTGGTCAATACAGGTAGCATCTCAATTTGAGGTTATTAATCCTGGTAACAATAATACTTGTGAACAAAACAATATGCCCAAACTTAAAATAGTCTCTATCACGGTAATTTTTTAGTTGAAATTGTGTCATAGAATCATATTTAACAATTGCATACAATCCAAATACATTACAAACAATAAGCTTCCAAATACTAATTCTTATTATATTTATATTTTAAAACAACCTTTTAAAATGTTCTTAGCAGAATACTAAATGTTAAACTCAAACCTTTGGTAATGTATTAAATGTGATGTGACTCTAAAACATGGCAGACAAGAACACAGGTGAAACTGAGGTATATTATTGCAACTTCTCTCTTTTTGTTTATTTCTTTTTTTTATCCTTTCAACTTTCTTCCATCAAAGAGGAATAGCTATAAATGGCCTAATACAGTTAGGAACTGGCCAGACCAGTCCCCAGAAAACCCATCTTAACATATCTGCACTCCTACCAAATTTTAAACTTTAGTAACCAGTCCTAGGAAAACCACTCCCACAAAACTTATTACATTATGCCATTTCATTGACATGTAATGTGTGGCCAAAGATGAAAAACTACTCTGCATGCTCCCTGCCACCATGAATGTGGGGGAAACCTTTCCTTGCCCATTCAAATCACTTTAAAAAAAAACTGAATATGTGTCAGGGAAACAGATTTGACCTTGCCTCCTGTCTCCTTGCTGTTTGACCTTGCAATAAAGCTCTTTATTTTCTCAAAATTCTGGAGTCACAGTATTGGCTTCTGTGCTCATTGGGCAAAAAGCCAATTACTTGGTAACACAGGCACTACCGTGGAGATCTATGATCAACTTTTGATTCCTCTCTTTGTACTCTGGGTGAGATTAGGGACCTTCATATTTGAAATGCAGATATTATTCATAATGTCTTCCTAAGAGGGAAAATGGGAGTTATTAGGATTTAATGTATACATATAGCAATTATAATTCTGTTTAACACATTAGAAGCAGTCAATGAAAGTTAAATTAGTTTAATATCATATACTCATAAGGACCTTAAAATCTGCTCCACCCAAACAAACCTATCCAATATCCTACATAGAGCCTGAGATTTCATTTGAAACCAAGATCATTCCTTCAGATAGTTATACATCTCTCCCTCCCCCTATATAAATAAAATATTTAGCAATTATTTGGTGATTTGAATGCTCAGAGAACTTTAAGGAAATCTGTAAAAATATTTAAATTTATAATCAAATAGTCTTTCTGCTGAATACTTCACAAATAAATAAACCAAGGAAATTTGTCTCTCTTTATAAATCATGTTCTGTGAGCATGTGTGCACATATATATATATTTATATATATACACACACAAATATAAAATGTATATGCATGTGTATTATTTGTTATTTTTAAATGAGAGTCCAGATAATCACCAAATTTTTGCGTCACACATATTTCAATAAATAAAATATCGTTTTCATTATTAAAGTTAAATATTTATGTATTTAAGTATACCTTCAGAAAAAATATCATACATTATGGATCAATTCACACTTCTAATTGTACTAATTCATAAAAATTTAAAAAAAAAAACTCATCATTTTATTGTTAATCCTCCACATCTCCCAACACCTGGCAATGTTTAATGAAATGTGCATTAGTAAATTTATTTATACTCAAAAGTCCTATAGCATGCATGCTCTTATCAAAATCATATTGCAGGTGAAAATCCAAAGGAAAGAAAATTTTAAGTAATATATCTAAAGTCACTAATAAGTGGTGAATCCAGGAAGGAATACCATTCACTATGGATCCAAGTAGCTGCTGTTGAATTTTACATTGGTATTTCACCACTGCAATTTTCCATTTCTCAGATGGAGTTATTTCTGAGTCTTAATTTGATTCTGTTGCTCAATATATCTATCCTTATACCAATACCTCGTTGTTTAGATCATGTAGCTTTGAAATATGCTTTAAAGTTAGGAGGTGTGAGTCCTACAACTGCTTTCTTCTTTCTCAAGATGCTTTTGGGTATTGAGAGCCCCTACCCTTGCAAATGAATTTTATAACTGGGTTTTAAATTTCTGCAAATTAGGCTGTTAGAATTTTGCCCTTATCTGCCAGACAGAGATTCCAGGGAGCACAAAAAAAGGGGGACAAAACAGCAGCTATGAGTTCACCTTTTCTCTTTCACCTGTGATGCCCACTTTGCAGACCACAGGTTGCAGGTGGACTCAGCCAATGGTGTCCTGTCCTCACACATCTCTTCGTCTAGTTCTAATAAAAATCCTTCCTTCCTTTGTTTGCTATATGCCTGCAACACAACCAAGATTCCTAGTGAGTTACATTGTATTACTCTAGTGCTTCCCTGAAAGAGCTTACAATCAGCTACAGATCACAATTTTGTCTTCAGAAAAAAACTTCAAATGAGAAGTAAGGTTACTATATAAACCTTGCTCCTCTTGTCAATTTCACAACCATTGTGAAACTGAAAGCTCAAGACAGGTTCAAATACCTGCCACAGGGTTCTTTAGACATCTTCAAATGCAATTCATATAGTCCACCCCCTCCAACTTCAAATTTACATTGAATTACAATTAAACTTTTTGTGGGATGTTTATGAAAATCAAATATTAAGGATCGTTACCAAAAGATATGGGATTCATCAGGGTCCCCTAGCAGATTACAGTCTGCAATTGGATGAGTGGCTAGAACATACCCAACCCTCTCAAGGCAGTAGCTGCTGCTGTCAGATTGGTGGAGGTGTCAGCTGATTTGGTCCAAGGACACACTTTGTGGTTAAAAGAGCCACACACTGCCAAGACTCTAATGACAAAAAGCACCAATTCATTGGCTTGCTGCCCACACAAGCCAATTTGAGGGGAGCTGGTATTTCACAAATAAAATGATCCAACCTCTGGTTGCCACAGAGAGGCAACTGCAAAGTGAAGGTGGCTTGTATCAAAGAAATGGCCAAACCACTCATCCAGGAGATGAATAGCAGCTGTTGACATAGCTGTGTGTTCCTGATGATTACATAGGGTAAGGGTTTGCAGATAGCAACATAGCTATCAAAGGCCATCACAGAAAAAAGGATGCACGCTGTAGAGCCCAGGGTTAGAGAGATGTAGAGTTGGACCACATAACCTCCATAAGTGATGGTCTTCTTTGGTCCTTACAGGTTAACTAGGGTCTGAGGGACAAGGATAGTGGTGAAGCAGAGGTACAGGAAGGAGAGATTACTTAGGAAAAAGTACATGGGAGTGTGGAGAGGAGGATGCAGGTACATGATGATGATGATGATGAAGTTTCCCATAAGAGTCAGGAGATAGAAGAAAAGGAAAAATACAAAGAGCACAGCCTCTAAGTGAGGGTGGTCTGAGAAGCCCAGAAGGATGAAACCTACCAGGGAACTGTCATTGGCCTTTCCAATACCTCTTAGGGTAATATCACCTGCTAAGAGAAAAATGAGAAGTTTGAAACAGTTTATCTGAGAAACAAAACATCTAAGAAGTGAAAGATTATGGAGACCAACTTGCCCAAACTACTCATTTTTGTCCTTAATATTGTCTATATATCATCCAGTCTAATGCCTCTTCTCCTTAATAGAAAATCATGAATAATTTCCATTCCAGGGTTTTTAGGGAACTCATTATGAAAGTCTGTCAAAGTGGATATTTGCATGAATATATAGAAATGTGCCATCGTTTACCATTGAAAATAAGTGCCCTTCAAAATGGAAAAGGAAATCACCATATTCATGGTGTTTAACTGTGGAACAAAATCTGCCTAAAAAATCTAATATATTTAGGTTTCATCTTAGGCCCAAATGAGGGTAGGAAATCTTCATCTTGCCACCACTGTACACACACACATTTAGACTCTCTTTTTGCACTGCTTCAACAGGGATAAGATAGTCATTCATCTAATAGTCCATCTGGAGATACAAAATAAATTGAACAGGTACATAATGAGTAATCTAAATTTTCAAAAAGAAAAGTTAAAAATGAAGGGCTGAACCGATGTAAATAATTTTCAAATCAGTTTTGCAAAATATCAGATGAGAAAGAACTCACTTTGAAAGTGATTTTCTGGATGAAATGTTTTCTGGATGAAACTAAAACAAAGACTTTTAAAATGGAAAATATTGGGATGTCATAGGCTAGAAGAAGATAATTTTTACCTTTGGGACATATGATAATGATTAGAAGAAAAGGAAATATTTTTGAGGAAGGAAGATATATAATATAAAATTCAACATACATCATACATGTTCACTCAATGATTGAACATTAAAACATGAAATTATTTTAGAAGTACATTTTGAATCATTATTTAAACCAACTGATTTCAAGTCATTAATATTCATCATAAAACAAAAATATATTAAACAGAATATACATTAACAAAAGTTGTGGATTTGTTAAATTCTTTTTAGAAATATATATTTTTTTGTTAAATAAAATCTTTGATCAATCCTTTTAAACTCCTCAAATTTAAATGTGACAAAAATTTTAATATGCAATGACAAATGCTTATTGAAAGGTGAAGAACATTTGAAGGTATTTGGTCATTAGGAGAATTGGCACTTGGATAGATTATGTGGATGATTCACTTGTCTTTATAAGAAGATCCAGAAAGGTCAGCATTGAAGTTTTGCCTGGAAAATGGTATTTGGCATCAAAGTGTAGAGTAAGTTGAGCGAAATAAAGTATTTTTCTTTAGAGTGGAAACATTGAAATGTAGCTACAGGCTTTTGAGCAGAAAAAAAAAATAGTGACATTTTCAAATTCTCTTTAGGAAATATTGATCTGGCAGTGGTACACAGCGGATTGAGGAAGATAATGATGTCAAGAGTTCAAATATTGGATATTTCAAAAGTTCTACTGAGAAGTGAATGCATTAAAAACTTGGATTATACAGTGTGAATAGACTAACAATAACAAAAATAGCATAATTAATTGAATAGTGACTGTTAAATGGAAAAGGGAATATGATGAAGAATATGATTCTATTCTTCCACATGAGAATCTAGGAAAAAGTAACATGATAGAATATATTTCTCATTCTAAAACATTTTTGCTTGCCTTACAAATTCTTTCAATTCAAAATTTGTTTCACCATCACCACAGAAATGTTAGCCAAATGACATTCTCTTCTGCTGGTTTTGAAATAATAGCTTGGGATTTGGATGAGCTGACTGTGTCTAGTGTGCATATTTGTATTCCCTGCAGAGCCAGATGAGGTATAATTCCCCCCTTTGGAGGTTGCATGGCATATTTATGCTATCTCTATGCTGGCCTCAAAAGCTTTCCTCTATCTTTTACACATTTGCAATGCCTGTTTGTCTCTAGATTTGAGAATCTGTGCAGTAAACATGAAGAGTAAATGCAAAAATTATAGATATTGATGTAAAGTCATAGAAATGAGTGCTCAAAACCACATTCATATAAGTGAATTGAAACAACTTCAGCTTTCCAACAAAGACCTAAATCAATAGCAAATAAGAAAGAGATTTTAAATAGAGGAAGACTGCATGAGAAATACTAAAAATGGTGATTCTCTTTATGTTTTCTTAGAATAACATTTAATTAGTTTGTATGTTTGTGAAGGGAGACATAGAAAAAATTCAAAAATTCTATGGTTTATATAGTGAAGTACTTTGAAAATCACCCTAATACTCAAGAAATGGTTATGGTCTTTGATTATAGGTGGGACATATGCAACTCATGTTTCACAAAATCTTATCTGTGTAGAATGATTTGGGGCAAGAAGGAAAGAAGGAAGGGAGGGAGGGAGGGAGGG